>PVIC010002381.1:0-78232 GCA_004025085.1 Thryonomys swinderianus
ACGCCTGTAATCCCAGCACTTGGAAGGCAGAGACAGGAGGATTGCTGAGTTCCAGGTTTGCCTGGGCTACATAGTGAACTCAGGGCCAGCCTGAACTACAAAGCAAGACCCTGTCTCAAAAAAAAAAGTTTTTTCTTTTTTGGGCCAGAGATTTAGCTCAGTGGTTCCGGTGCCTGCCTCACAAGCACAAGGTCCTGAGTTCGATCCCTGGTAACCACATACAACAGTGCTGGTTGTGGTGACTCATGCCCACCAACAATCAGTACCACATACCACAGTGCTGGGTGTGGTGGCTCATGCGTGTAATGCCAGCACTCGGGAGGCAGAGGCAGGAGGATTGCTGAGTTCGAGGCTTGCCTGGGGTACATAGTGAGCTCAGGGCCAGCCTGAACCATAAAATGAGACCCTGTCTCAAAAAAAAAAAAGTTTTTCTTTTTGTTTTCAAAGGTTATTATTTATTTATTTTTAACAGACTCATGTTAGTGGCACTGGCTGGTAGGTCTGAGCTTCTTCTGGTGTTCAGCCTGCTGTGCCTTGTCTCCTTCTGTCTGGAAGATAGTTCTTGGGCTGATGGAGCTGGATCTGTGCTGGGACCTAGAAGTAAAGGTCTCCTTTCTCCCCTCAGGCTCCAACAGGCAGAGGGACTACAGGAATGTGAGGATCAAGAAGCCAGACTACAAAGTGGCCTATGTCCAGTTGGTGAGTGAGCCCCAGTGCAGCCTGGCCTCCCACTGCTGGTCATGCCTTGGGGCTGTTGGTAGCCCCCATACCAGGCCTAGCACCCTGTGAAGGAAGACAGAGCCAAGGGCCCATCATGGAGCAGGCCAGGCTCCAGAGTGTCTCTTGGGCCCCCCAGAACAGAGTTTGGTTAGCATAAGTAAACAGTGCTGTGACATAGAGAGCCATGCTGTTCTGAGCAGTTCTCAGATTGGGTCATTCCATATGCAATGGGCAGACCCATTGCAGGTTTGGTGGGCATCAAAGTCGTGTTCCTTGAGGGCCTGCCCTGGGACATGTTACATGCCAGGAGACAGGTGAATGCCCCTAAAGATATGCTGGTGCCCTGGTGGCATAGCCTTGCAATCCTTCTTGGGTCCTGTCCATCTCTGACAGTCTGGATTCCACAAGCATGTGGTATCAGCGCTTAAGCTACCTCTTTTTTTTTTTTTTTTTTTTGAGACAGGGTCTCGCTTTGTAGTTCAGGCTGGCCCTGAGCTCACTATGTAGCCCAGGCAAGCCTCGAACTCAGCAATCCTCCTGTCTCTGCCTCTTGAGTGCTGGGATTACAGGTGTGAGCCACCACACCCGGTTTAAACTACTTTTATCAAGTGTCCTAGCCAGGGGCCTCCAAGAAGGCACTACCACCACGTGTTCCCAGAGGCACAGACCTAGGAGGAAGGATCCCATGTGTTCAGACAAGCTTGTTTTCTTCCCCGAGAGAACTCAGGACCAGGAGGGGCAGTAGCCACGCCCTGCAGCCCTCAGTCTTCAGGCAGAATCCCCTCTGACCTCAGAGGCTGGCTTTGGACTGCAAGGCCTCTGTGGGAATCCTGCAGAGCCTATTAACCAGCCCCCTACTGCTTAAAACCAGCAGAAGGAGGGGGGCTTCCTCCAGTTCCTTCAGTTTTAGTGTAAACTGCTCACTGGGGAGCCCCAGGGACCTTGACCACTAGATGGCAGTAATAGTATTAGAAACCCTCCTCCCACTGGGACCTAGCAGGACCCAGCCCTGAGTTGGGAGACAGTTTCCCTCAAAGGGTAAGACAGCTTTCCCAAAGAACAGCCACATTTGTTCTAAACAGGGTCCCGTAATCATTTGGCCTAATATTTGCTGTGTATAAAACCAGGCAATCCAGGTGGAGAGAGCAGCCACCAGCTTTATAAAGGCCTGTGTGTGCTGGGTGTTGAATTGGCCCATCTGTCTCTGTCATGGCTGCGGGGCGATGTCCCATATGCTGGCATTCGCCACGAGTCACTTGGAGACAGCTATGGTTACAAGTGGCTTTTGAGTCATCCGAGCCCCGTTTCTCCCCCAGCCCCACCTCACTCTGAAAGCTGAACTCTCGGCAATGCTTAGATCCATGTCTGCAGCTGCTGCCCGCCGTCTTTCTCTGAAATCCGGGCTGCCGGAGACAGGCAGGGCAGCTGTGGCCAGCATATCCCCGTCAGCATGGCTCCTCCCGTCCCAGAATTAAAATTTGTAACACCCACCCCCCCACACCCAGTCTTTGCACAGCCTAGAAACTGAGTAGTGGGTCTCCATCCCCCCAGAGGACCTGAGGACCCTCAGAGGCCCCTTCTGTCTGGGTCTGCCGCCAAGATCCTTCTTTTGGCCCCATGGAGTGGGGGAGGGTGCTTCTAATAACAACCCATTGTGCGGCACACGCAGGGTCAGCCAGAGACACAAATTAAATGATGGGATTTATTGTGAGTTGGCGGCAGTGGAAAGGCACGGCCCACATGGTGGGGGTCCCACGTTTTTCCCCTGACAACCTGATAAACATCTCTGGCCCCAGGTCCTTGAGGGAGTAGGAGCAAGTCCACAGTTACCCACAGAACAAAAAGAGCATTGACCATGTGTACACAGAGCAGTGTTTGAATGAGTGGTGCACACAGGCCATGAGCTGGCTGCTCCAGAACAAATGCTCGGGCAGCAAGGGCAGGCAAGTCCTGGCCCAGACAATGGCCTCGAGCTCCAGGATTACTGGAGGGCTGCTGGTTTTTTCAGTTCTTGTGACCTTTTCTCTCCTCCTCTTTGCCACTGATAGCTTCTTCTTGTCTTTAGAAGGTGAAAGGGTTTTGTTCTCTAAAGTACTGATTTCTCTAAACAAGGAAAATCCCCCAGGGGGCCATCCGGCACCCACAATTACTTCTGGTCTCCTGGGGAAGCAAATTGGGGCATTTTCCAAACAGCTGCCTGTTTCTTTACAAGCTGCTATACGTGACCATCTTTGTGTCTGTGTTTTTAAATGTCACTTCAGTTTCCCTAGCTTCAAAAACCAGCAGAATCACTTCAAGATATCAGACACAAATCCCTCTTCTCTGCAGGCAGCCTGTGTGTAAACTATTGCCCGTCAGTACTTTTCAAAGGAAAAAAGAAGTCTTGAGATGTGTAAGATAATCTCTCGCAGACTGGCTACTGGCCTTTTATCTGGCCCCTGCGCCCAGCTCTGTGTGGCCAGAACTTACAAACTGCATTCTCAGGGTGGGATCTTATGTCCTGTTTCAGATCAAGCTCGGCTCTCTGCCAAGTCCAGATTTCCTCAGAAAGAAGCAAGGATTTCGCAGAGCCCAATGTACCCCACTGCCTCTGCTCATTAAAGTGCTGCAGATTCAGTGCGGTCTTCAGAACTCCTTTAACTGGTAGCTGGACGGCCCGGTGCAGGCCGTCCTTCCTGCTTTCCTTTCAGTCGCCCCATATCTTGGAGTTGTTCGGTGTAGTTACAGCCCCTCATATCTACCCAGGTCTCACAGCAGGGTCCCCCTCCTCACAAGGGGCTTGCGCTGGTGCCTGACCCACGTACTTGAGGGCCTGGGCTGGGACTTGGCTTTGCTGAAACATTCCGAACTTCCAGTGAAAGACGTAAAACCAGTTAATTTGCAAAGGCGGACTTGATTTATAGACTGCTGCATATGTAGGTTTCTGTGTGCGTTACATGTGTTTTATTTGCCAAGCTCCAAGCCTGGAGGAAGGGAGGCCTTTAATGTGGGTGAAGGCCTTTAGGTATTTTGGATGGAAAAAGCTTTAGTGTGGCACCAGACGTCACTTATGTCCTGTTTTTCTGTGCCTAGTTCCTGCCCCCCAGTTCAACCAGACTGCCGCCCTGGTGAATGGGCCTTTGCTGGGCTACTTTTAATGAGCTGGGGGCTGGTGAGACACCACTGTAAAGAGATAATGTCCATGAAAAGAAGCATTGTCTTAGGGTAATGGCTTCCCGCTGCTAGATAAGAGCAGGAGGCCCACAGTACAGAGATGTTTATTTTCCCGGCAGGGACCCTGCCCCGTAGACAATGGCAGCTCATCCCTCCCACTGTGAGGGTTGAGGGTCACGGTCCTTGAGCAATTGAGTATGGCCTGAAGACGAAAGTGCTGATCTGAGTTGTTTCCTCCTCAGGCCCATGGTCAGACCTTCACCTTCCCAGACCTGTTTCCCGAGCCAGAGCCCAGCTCAACCGAAAAGGAATCGAGCCAGTTCATGGAAGATGCGAAACAGAGGCTGAGCAGAGACCCCCGAAGAGGCGACGTCCCAGACTGGTTTGGCCTGTGATTGCCATGGGCAGGGACAGACAGACATAGGCTCCATGGGCAGAGCAGTTCTGATAATCCAAATAAAACCCCTCCCCTGGAAAAAAGAACCGGGTATCTCATCCTCTTCTGTTCTAGAGGTCCCTGAGTGTCACCATGTGTGCCCAAAGATATGGCCTGGCCCTGCAGAACTGAGGAGCAGCTCGCTGGCCATGCTTCCTGTGGTCCCAGTGGGCATTCGGCCTGGGCTTCTCTGGCACCCAAGGGCTCACGACTTGAAGATGATACCAGCACACATGGGGGAGATAGGCAGAGGTGAGGACAGCCACGTGCAGCCTGGGGCTCTTCCACGCGAGTGGCCACACTTGGAGCAGAGACAGGTGAAGTGTGAGCAGAGAAGCCCAGGGAAGAGCCCCAGATCAGCAGCCCTTGAGGACTGGGGAGGGTGCCCCGTTCAGTCTAATGGTTTCTGGTGTGGCCCAATTGGCAGGAAGTACCTGAGGGGTGTCAGGTAGGGAGAGGAGCAGAGGGAAAAGAGGTGGCTTGTTCAGAGAGAAGCTTCCTGGCAGTTGGGCAGGAGATGGGACGACAGGTCTTCCAGTTCCCTGACTGGAGTGGGGATGAGTAGCCAGTACTTCCAGGCTGGAGTTTTGTTTCACAGGTCTGTGGATATAGCCAAGTGGGAAAAAGGGAAGGGATGAGGGTGCATGTGGGGTGCCAGGTGGCCCCTAGTGCCCTTTGCTTTGTGCCAATCGTGTCGGCAAGGCAGAATGCAACATGGTCTCCTAAGGCTATCTGCAGCCTGCATTAAGGCCCCGCTGCTTGTGGGTACCCTCCCCCAACCCTACCACCATCCTTGCACCAGCTCTGGGCCTACACCTAACCTTTGGGAGTAGGCAGGGGGTACAGGGTCCCTTGTCCCTTGACTGGACTTACTCTCTAAAGGCTTCTCTGTCACCTTGTTTCTGCTGGGCAGCACCAAGACCCTGATCTAGTCATGTGCTTGAGTCGTGATCCATGACATCTTTCAGAGCCCAGAGCTGCCAGCCCTTCCTAGGCCCTGCCCTGACACCTGAGGAGCCTTGTTTCTAGAAAGGGACTGGGGTCCAGGTCTCTTCACACTAAAGTCATGGCACCTTCAGCATAGACCCAGAGGCTCCTTGGCTCAGGAAGCACAGAGAGAACTTCCTTCCCTTCTGTGTACTCTAGAAGTTCAAGATTATACCCAGGACCAGGGCATGGTTTAGGTAAAGTTGCATCAAGTTAATCCTCGTAGTCCCTAAACCCTGATGAGCAGGACCTGTGGGTCGGTGGATGGCCCCATTGCCCAGAGCTCTGCCTTGTGTGCAACTCTGACCTCATGCTCACAGATCATCTCCATATCTGGCCTCTGTCTCAGAAGTTACCTGGCTACCCCAGTCAGAACAGAGAAAAGGTACAGAGCAGCATGCACGTGGCCCCTCCAGGCCTGGACACATCAGTATGTCCCCTAACTCAGGAGCCTAGCAGCCAGCTGTCCGCTCCCTGTGGGCATCTTGTCATCTCTGCTGGACCTGAAGCAAAGGGCCCACCCCTGCCTCTATGGGCAGGAGCCATTTCAAGTGTGTAGTGGCAGTAGCTATGAGATGATATATTTGAGCCAGACATGGTGGTACATGTGTAATCTCAGTGCTCTGGAGGCTGAGGCTGGAGAATCACTGAGTCTTACCATATCCTGTACTGTATAAGTTCATGACCAGCCTAGACTACACAGCAAGGCCCTGTCTCAAAAAAAAAAAAAAAAAGGGATGTGTTTGATGCCAAAATAGGTCTGCTCAAGTTGCCAAGTAGCAGCAGCAGCCTTCCAGATCTGTTGAGGCCATCATGCCAAAGCAAGTCCCAGAGGTGCTAATGGTTTACCATTTGTACTTCATGAAGGGTGATGCACACCGTCAGGTAGAAGCCTGGCCTGGGAGGGCTGGAGATATACCTAGGTCTGGGCTGTGGGTTGGCATGTAGAGAAAGGAGGCAGACAGTTAGCAGAGATGGTGAGCTGTAAAGGACACCATGACGGGCTCAGGACAAAAAGACACAGTGTAGATAAGGACAGCCAGTACCCCAGAGCAGCAGGGGGTAGGAGGGTGATGGCAGCAGGCATGGGCAGACCAGAGATGGGGTTAGGGTTCCTCAGAGATGTACATACAAGTGCCCGGGTGTAGGAGGTGAATGAAGCACCTGTCACCTGAGCATACCAGCTGGGACCACAGGGAGCTCCCTGAGCACCTGTGAGAATTTGGCTATGTATAGCTATGTGTCACTATGTCTGTGAATATATGTCTTGAGTGGGTGCCTTTGTCTGTGTGTCCTGGTGTCTGTGTGTGTGCTCATAGGCATGTGCCTGTGTGAGTGTCTGTTAATGTCTCGAGTGTGTCTGGATGTGCTTGATATGTTTTCTGGGTGTTTAGTGGGTGTTTTTGGGTGGGTGTCTCAGTATGTAGGTATAGCTAAGTGGCTTTAGATGTGTCTCCCAGTGTGTGCGGTTGAGTGGTGTATCTGAGTATGTATGTGCACCCACATGGAGTATGTTGGTGTGAGTGGGTCTACGTTTAGGTGTGTTTCAGAGTGTCTGTGTCTTGAGTGTGAGTGTGTGGCTGTGTGAATGGGTTTGTCTGGTGTGAGTATGTGAGTCTCAGTAGGCCTAGATATTTATGTGTTTGAATGAATAAACCTTGATGTATTAGCCTGTGTCCAAGTGAGTGTGTGTGTGGTGTGTGGATGCGTCCCTCTGAATGTATGTGTCTGAGTGAGTGTGCAGATCTGAGTGTCTGTGTTGGAGTGTGTGAGCCTGGGTGTATCTTGGTGTGTGTTTAGATATGTCTTGGTATGACTGAGTATGTGTGGTTGTGTCTGAGTGTGAGTATATTTGAATGTACCTGAATAGGTCTGGCTGTGTGAGTTTAATGCTAAGGAGGGAGGATGACCTAGAGATTTGGGTAGCAGACCCAAAGGGTTGGAATGTCCTGGAGAACCTGCTCCAGAGCCATGTGGCCTCATGGTCTCTGGCCCCTCAACCTCTCAGCTTCCAGCCTGCTCTGTTGGGTGCTGCAGTGCTGTCCCACTGGGTCTGAACAGGGCCTGGATCTTGCTGACTGGGCTGGAGATGGAAACAAGGAGCTAGGCCCCTGCCCCCACCCTGAGAGCCGAGGGTGGGAGTGGGGGTGGAGGGTGAAGGCCCGGGCAGGCTGCACCCTTCAGTGTTGATTTAGGGGACTGGGAAGGTCAGGAAGTGGGGCAGGAGGAATGGAGTCAACTGTATTTTCCTTAGAGAGAAATAATTCACGAGGCCTGGCGTTCTGAGGACCCTCACTCAGGCAGGGGAGGAGGGATCCATCGTTCATGGCTGCCACACTATGGGCTGTAACAGCCCCCACAAGAGCACCAGGCAGCATGGCCAAGATTACCCTTCATCATGGCCTGAAGCTCATGCTCCCCTCCTCTTCCAGCCTCACCCCAGCTTCTTCTTTATGCCCAAGGGGCCTCCTTGACTTTCCAGCCAGCAGAGGAGGTTGCTAGGCAGTGGTCTGAGACCTGCCCCCCCCCCCCATGCCCAGGGGGATCCCTGATCGGAGACACACCAGCAGGACCCCACTTGTGGGTTAGTGGCATCGTGCAACTAAGGACAAAGTCCCCTGCAGTGAGACAGCCCAGGTGGGGTGTTGTGTGTGGCCCCTGATGGGGGGATGTGACCATTTGCAAGAGAGAGGGCACTGAATCAAGACCAGCCCGCCCCCCCGCCCCCCCTGCGCACGCCTGCTAACCCAGAAGGGATCCAGCTGAGAGCAGAGCCCAGCCCCTAGCACGGCACCCATGGTGGAGGATGAGCTGTGAGGTCTGAGCTGGGTACATTCTTGAGGAAATGACTAGGGGGCGGGGGTGCCGACTGTGCAGCTTCAGGAACAGTGTTCTCAGTCCTCTGAGGGAGGGAGTTGCACACAGCCCACTTCTGGGTCACCAGGTTAGCAGACACATAATTCCTGATTGCAGTCAGGCTGGCCCAGCGTCTGTCCAAGCCGTGTGGGGAACAGCTTACCCTAAGCCAAGGGGTCTTCAGGCTTAAGGAGCTCCCTGGGCAAGGCCAGCAGGGGCTCCTTTTTTCTTCAGTCCCTTATTCTGGGCAGGCGGATAAAGGGGAGAGGCGGGGGTGGGGGTCAGGGCTTGCTGTCTGGGGTTTGCTCCAGGATTCTGGCAGGGGGCCCTCACAGGGAAGCTGCTCCCTTTCTAAGGCCTCAGAGGTAACTCTACAACCCTTATAGACTCATTCTGTCCTCTTCAGGGACCCCAAGGGCAGGCTTCCCTGTGACTCAGTTTTCCCTTGGTACAGCTGGGCTGTACTGGTCCAGGCTTTGGTCCCATGAGCCACACTTCACTGCAGTAACTCAAATCTTTAACAAAGGTCCTCTCTCTTGTGTGGAGTCAAGGAGAGTTTGCTGCAGAGTATGGGTTGTGGGGGTCCCAGGTATCAGCCTCATTCCCTACACACCTGGTAGGACTCTGTCAAACCCCAACAGCCCATCAGTCTCTGGAGAGGAAACAGACATCCCTGGGCTGATGAGCACCATGGGCATCTTTGCCTGGACGTCCACAAATGTGGCAGGGATGGGGGAGGACTTGACCCAGACAAGGCCCCGCCTCCACCAGCTCTCCAGCACCCCCACCCCTTGCAGGCGTCTTCGGGAAGCAGGGAGAGAGGGTCATGGGGGCAAAGTGAGCCAGCAAGCTGAAGCCCCCTTGGACATGTGGTTGATTTGTTGCTGTGGGGGCCTCTGTTCCTTCTGCAAGAGGGAACACAGGGTCAGGCAGCTCCTTGCTGCACAGGAAGAGCTGGGCTGTGGGGCTGGGGGCCTCAAGGCTGTGCTAGCTTGGCTCAGCCCCCATTTCTGGCCTGTGTTCATGAGTTATAGCTCTAGCAAGCCTGCCTCAGTGGCCCTCAGGGACACATCTCAGATCTCCAGCAGCTCTAGGTAAGAATCAAGCTGCCAGACACAGCAAAAGCTGCTCTAGCGAGGGGCCTCCTGTCAGGAGCTGTTCTTGAGGATGTTGTAGTGCTTTTCCTGAGTGGTTTGCTTGTCTCATATTGTGGTCCCACCTCCAAGTGATTGTAGGTTACCAAACAAGGGCTACACAGGGAGAGGCTCTTCCTTTTTCTTCTCCTTTTTTTTTTTTTTTTTTTTTTGACACAGGGTCTAACTTTGTAGTTCAGGCTGGCCCTGAGCTCACTATGTAGCCCAGGCAAGCCTCGAACTCAGCAGTCCTCCTGCCTCTGCCTCCCGAGTGCTGGCATTACAAGTGTGAGCCACTATGCCCAGCACTGTGGTGTGTGGTACTGATTGCTGGTAGGTGTGAGTTGCCACACCCGGTATTGTTGTATGTGGTTACCAGGATCGAACCAGGGACCTTGTGCTTGCTAGGCAGGCGCCAGAACCACTGAGCTAAATCTCAGGCCCAGAGGCTCTTCTTTTGAGCTGCCCTCACAGCCCGGCCCATCTGAAACCCAAGTCACATCAAGTTCATCTGCCTGGGTGGCAGAGTCCTGGACACTTCTGGCCACCCTTCCTTCCCAAGTCCTGGGTACAGCGTTTCCTTCTGTCCTTCTCCAGTTCTTAGCTCAGAGAAGAAGCCAGAGGAACCAGGCCCTGAAAGGGAGCTCAGGAGTGACTGTCACCTTGCTGCCGTCCACCCCACTATCTTGCAATTGCCTCAGCTGAGTGTGTGGTCAAGTAAGGGAGCCAATGCCTGACTCACTTGATACCACCAAATTCCAGAAGTTGACTCAACAATGTGAAAATGGCTGTCATCTAGCTACACCTTGGCCTGGGATGTCTGGGCCAGGTAAGTGGATAAAGCGGCCTCCTGTCTACCCATGGTAGTTTCTGCCTGCACAAGATGTATGGGGATATGATGGCCCCTTCCTCACATAACCTCAGGGACAGAAGAGTTCTGGCATTGGAACATTCATATCTGTTTTTCAAAGGCTTTATTGAGATGTAATGCATGTCATAATCCACCCACTTGGAGGGTATAATTCTGTGGCCCAGGTGTGTTGTTAGAGTTGTGTACCTGCCACTCTGAATGATCTGAGAACACTTATTTTGCCCCAACAACTCTATACCCTTTATCTATCGCTTTCTCTCCCCTACCTACCCACCCCTGAAATCCTAACCTGTCTCAGTCTCTGAGTGTGAGAGTTCTGGGGACCTCCTGTGATAGAGTCCTATAGGACTTGTTCTTCCATGTCTGGCTTATTTCACTAGCCGCAGTGTCCTCCACCTTCATCCATATGATGGTGTGGTCAGAGTATCCTTTTTGTGGTTGAGTAATATTCCCCTATAGAGGTGGGCCCATTTTATTGGTCCATTCATTTCATCAGCGGGATTCATGGGTTACCTCTGTCCTTTCACCCATGTGACTGGTGCTGCTGGGCACTTTTGTGTGGCTGTACATTTCCCTACTTTGTGGGAGGATGATTTCCTCCTGGCCCTAGTGGATGAATGTACCTACCCCAGGGCTGCTGGTGCCCTGTAACCAGAGTCCCTCCCCTAGATGCTGCCTATAGCACTCTCACTTCTCCTGCTGTGCTGCTCCAAATTTGAGTTCCAGGCGTAACCCACTTCCTGCTACAACAGCAGGCTTGGGCCTATTCCTTCCACAGCACACATGGGCCCTGGTCCCTTCTTTGCAACCAAAGAACAAAGAATTATGCTTCCACTGTGTTATCCCTTGCCAGTCTATCGGGCTCTCCACAAGATGTGCTGCTCTTTCTCCTTGGGCCCAGACTGAAGACAGGCTGGGTTACAACCCTCTAGTCTCCTCCTCTTGATTCCAGGCTCACCATGGCTCCTATGGTGAGCCAGGAAAAGGTGTCCCAAGGACCCTTGCTCCTGGTTCCCCAAACTTGACCTGGTAGAAGCTGCCCCCAACAAAACCTTGGCTCACAGGACACCCATGCCGGGGGAGGGGGGAACCACAGCCCTGCTCTCCGGATTTCGTGAGTCCTGCCAGCTTTGGTTCTAGGATTATATCTCTTCTCCACCTTGAGGCAGGGGGAAAGCACTGGGTCAGTGTGTCCCTAGGTCCTTTATGAGCAGAAGGTCAGTGCTCAGCCTCTGTGGGTGTTAAAGTTGGCTTGAAGGGAAGGAAGCCCCAGTCTGCTACTGTCAGGAAACGCTGCCCATGAAGGGTAACGGAGGTGCTCAGGGACCCCAGAGCGGAGCACTGACAGGGCCGTGGGGGTGAGTGATGGATTGGTTGGCATGTTCCTTCCACTGTACTCCCCACCATCACCTGCCTGTGAGAGCAGCCTTGGGGTATATGTGGTCTGGTGGCCAGGGTTATCTCACCATCCCTCTTCTGGCCCCTAAATCTACAATCTTGTTTTGACCGGGTTGTTCTTGCCAGTTGAACTGATTAGACACTCGTGTCAGTGTCTGGCCAATCTCACAAGCACTGGGGGCAGCATGGGGCAGTAGGCATGGTTCAGGCTGGCAGGAGTTTGCCCATTGGTTGTACCAGCTAGAGAGAAGCTTAAGAAGATCAGGGACCACAGAGGGCCTCAGCCTTCATGTCCCCAGATGCAGAGCATCCCCCAAAGTGTGCTTTGGAATATGTGGACACTAAAAGGGGGAAAACCCCCAAACTCACTCTTGTTCACTTTCGTCACAAAAGCCCAGAGCCTAGCCCACTCATACAGACCGTTATAGCTGCAGCCTCTTCCTCCCCATTGGCCTGGGGTTCCCAGCAGCCTTTGCGGCTAGGGCAGGGGTGATGCACCATACTAAATAGAACAATATGCTCTCCCTTCCACCTTCATTTTACGAAGTGTTTGGAATTCTGAAGGCCCAAACAGCTGGATGCGCCTTGCCCTGATTCTCCCTGGGACTCTGCTGGCGGCCAGAGCCTTGAATAATTCTTATAAAAACCATGTCAACCTCAAACTGTGTGATATCTGATTTGTAGCACTCATAAAACCCCATGCTTGCTGCCAGAGAGGGGGAAGGAGAAGACGAGGACAACTCACAGAAGTCTCCCCCCTCACACACACATGTGTGTGTATGTACACATGATTGCTAGAAAATACCTGAGGGAAAAGATCACCCCAAAGAACTGGGCCCCTGCAGCTCCTGTCTCACTCCATGGCTCCACCTTACCCCCGGTAGGGATGGCTAACCCAGTCCCCTCCACAGGGGTCTCATCTGCTCACAGACACCAGGTCTGTGGTGTCTTAACTGCTTCATGAATGACAGCCATGGCTGGAGAAGACCTAGATGTCTTCTACAGTTAGAGGAACAGGAAGGGTGGCTGCCTGCCTGGGTGCCCTAGCCTACTGTACCATGTGGAGTTTGGATGGCAAGGGACTGGCCTGACTAGGATGCTTGGGAGATATACCTCAGCTCCAAAGTTCCAAAGAAGTACCCAGGCAGAGTAGCGGGCTGGCTGTGTAAAGGGACCATCTCTCAGTGCTGTGGCCTCTGCAGTCCTCAGAGCTGAGGCCACAGTTTGTGATTCTCTGAATATCCCCAGCCGGCCCCGAGTGACAAGGTCTATGGAGAAGAGGAAGCTGCTCAGAAGACCCAACATCAGGCCTAGGAATGCCAGGCTGCCCCACATGGACCCACCCGGAATATCCTCATAATGTCCGAGAGGGAGCAAGAGTTTACCTGAGGGATGCTGGTCAGGAGGTCTGGATCATAAACCCCTGCTTAGGCTGTGGGCACCAGGAGGGGACTGCTTGACACTAATGGCCATTAAAGCCCAGATCAAAGGGCCCTGGAAACACCTGGCCAGAGCAGCACAGGCCAGGGCACAGAAAGGATCTGCTGTGCATGTACCCTACAGGGGACAGAAAGCTCAACCTCCGGTGGACACACACAGGGCCACAGAGCACCCCTGGGCATGGCAACAGGCAGCCCCAGGGTCCCACCATCCTGGCTTTCGTTGGTCATCCTGCAGCGTTTGAGAGGATGGACAGTAGAACCTTGGGCTCGAGGTCCTGCCTAAGGATTTAAGGGCTGCTTGTGGGCTGGGAGGTTTTCCCATGGCATTTTTCCCATGGGCTTTAGAGGTCCTAGCAGATGGTAGTCGGCCACAACCCAGACAGGGGGAACTCTAGTTACCTGGGGCACATATGTAAGCTGTGAGGCCCCAGGAGCAACCTTGGTGGAAGCTTTCAGAGGGAAGGCATGGCTATAGGTACAGCCTGACCTGTGTCTTGGTTTCCACCCTGAGATGCTGGATCTGCAATTGTGAGGCCAATGAATACAGCCTTATCTTTGTCTAAAATGTGGCAGTAATGCCAGCTCTGGGGCACATGAGGGTGATGGGAGGAGCCTTTCTATGGGTGTTAATAGGAAGATTTGCCCCCAGGAATACTGACCCCTACTGCCTGGGCCTTCTTCTTGGCCCTTATAAACCACAGCATTGGGTGGGGCCTGGTGCTTCCATGTCTAGTAAGGTCCCGCCATCTTAGTCTCCTCTCATGGCTACATTGTAACAGAACATGGCCAGGGGTGGGTACCCAAAGACCAGTCCTAGAGGAATGGGCTGTCTTAAGAGGTAGTGTTGCTGTTACTGGTCAGGGACAGGAACTTCCCTTGATACCAGCCCAGACCCCAGTCATGAGGTGGCATGCCAACCCACCCAAATACCAACGCAGTCAAAGGATGTGTCAATTTGGATGATTCTCAGTTCCTGGGTTGGCCATGTCCTTGAGGAACACTATGCAGGCAAGCCCACACCCTGTCTCTTCTTGGACTGGGGATGACCCCTACCTATTCCAGGAGTGTCCCAGGTGCTAGAGCCTTTGACAGCATGATGCCCCTGCTGCACAGCTGCTGCCTGGTCCAGCTGGTCCTCTGTGAGGATATGCAGTGCAAGCATAGCCCTGCTCTCAGGGCTACAGGTGTCTCTGCAGTCACCTGATCATGGGGGCTTTGCACTGCTGTTGTCTCTTCACTTGAAGACCCCTGTTGCTATTGGACCCCTCCCTAGTGAGTATCCCCACTGTCAACATCCAGATGCCCCTAGTAGGGGATCATGACTCTAGAACTATGGCTTTTTCTCTATTGACAGCTTGATTCAGTCCCATGTGAGTGGTTTGTGCACACTGAGGGACAGGGCAGTCACCAGATGCTCATTTGAGGCCAAGATGCTGGGGAAGGGGCCACTGTGGGTCAGGGGATGGCCTGGGCTAGTATTAGGATGCAGATGTGGCTGAGAGTGCTGACAGCAAACCTGCTCACCCCCCACCAGAAGCTGGGCCATCTGAGTTGTAGCACCAGAACTGAGTGACCCACTGTATCCTCCCCTGGGTCCTAGGACGACCTGGTACGTGACCACCCTGAGCTTGGCCCTGTGCCCCCAGGATGAAGCAGCCCCAGCTCGGCAAGGTGCCTCCTAAAAATATACCCCAGGCTCTGGCTCTGAAGGAGGCCAGTGGGGTCAGGACCAGCTGTCCCCATCTCGGCTGTCCTCGCCTCGCAGAACACACCCTCCCAACCCAGCCCCAGGCCACACCCCAGCTAAATCCTCCTTGGCCCCTTGGCTGGTACATAATGGGAAAACTATGTGTTCTGAGCCTCCTTTGGGGCTTTGGGAGGACATGCCCACTTGTGCTGGGGTAAGGGGAGCCGACAGCTGCCCAAGGAGTGACGAGGGACACCAGGAATGTCCTTTATCTGAAAATACCGAGTGGCTTGCTGATGCTGGGAAGCCAGTGCTGGGAAGCCCGAGCCCCAGGACTCCACTGCTGACAGGGAAGTGACTTTGGAGATGGACTGCAGTTGCCCACATTTATCAAGATGACCCCGCAGGATGGCGGCTTCTGGCTATCTCAACATTGGGTTTTTCCAGGGGCTACTGTCTGGATCTCTAGAGCCCAAAGCCAAGAAAAGCTTTACGTTCCCCCAGGAGGCCCTTGGAAAGAGGCCTAGAGGAACTACATCTGTCATTCAGATCATGTCTGCCACCACCAGCTTCCCAGGTCTGAGGTGTCTCCCAAGACACAGGGTGGCTCTCTCTGCTGGACCGATCCCCTTCCTTGGTACTCACGCTTCTCCCCTCCTTGGGGTCCATCTGCAAGCACTGAGGGACCGAGCTACGTGGCAACAGGGAGACCAAGGCCCGGGAGGACCACAGGGTGTGGTGAGATAGGGTGGACAGGGGACATAGGTAGGAAGATCCTCCAGGAAGTTGCAGGAGCAAAATGGAAATTCAAGGAGTCTCCCATACCCAGAAGCCTGGACCTGAGAGCTTAGTGACCGAGGCCCCAAGGAGGGCCAGGATGTGCAGATGGGGTCACTGGGCCCACTGGGCTTGGTCTGGCATACCAGGCTTTATGTTTGCCTACAGGGCTCATGGAATGTTCTTGGTGGATCAGAGCTGTCAAGAGAGTCCTAAGAGGGTGCCAGGAGCTTAACAGTTGGCATGATGCCCCCAGTGTACTTAGCTACGCTGAGTTATGACCTGTGTCATCCCCACAGCAAGGCCAGGGTGGGAGCAGATAAACAAGGGACAACAGTGGTCCCTGGCCTCTTGGTCATCTTTTTGAGGGAGTAAGACAGCAAGAAAAAACATGATCAAGGTTATGAGAAGCTCATGGCAGGCCTTGATGTAGCACTGCCCTTCTGCCCCTGCCAGGATGCTGTGAGGGGTCCGGGGAGCTGTTAGAGTGAGTGTGACCGGCTTCTCAGGCCAGGACCAGGCTGCTCTGGAAATCTGGGATCTGTGGAAAACTGTATGGGCTTTCCTGACTTAAGTTCTGAGGTTCCAGGGTGACAAGTACATGGGACAAATGGCTCTGACTCCTGGGAGGTCTCCGTGCCCTTCCATTAAACAGGGGAGCCCATCTTTGGGGACATGGGGGTCATGGCCATTCAGGAGTGCTGGGTGGGGTCACCAGGTAGGTCTCCAAGGAGTTGGCCTAGCAGCACCAGATGCCTGATGGGGGCAGTAGAGGAGCATAGTTCCCTGTGCCTCTGGCTACCTTGGATCAGGGGCCTTCTGCCTCCAAACCAGACCACTTATCTCCCTGAGTCGGGTTCCCATCACCCTGGCCCCTGGAAGGCAGGAATGAGGGCCCATAACTGGCGATTTGGTGTGCAAACCTAGGCCTTCAGGGAGTCCCATCTTTGTTTGAAAGGGAGATCTCAGGGCCCAGGGCTCCAGTGGAAGACTTCTGGTGACAACCTAGGGAAGTTGTGTCTCCTTCATGAGTGGTGAAACTAAGACTGGAGTTGAGTGAAGTCTTCTCTCTCCCCTCCTGGCGGTTGGTGCCAGGGAAAGGGCCAGGGGTTCATAGTTCCCAGCATCCATACCCAGGCCTCAGAGGATGATGCCTGTGCACCCAGGGCCAAATTCGGGGAGAAGATGATGTGGCCACAATATCCCCAGGTTTCACCAAGGGTGGCGCTGCTAACCAAGAAGCAGTGAATGGAGGGGTTGTGTGTGGTGGTGGCCGAGCTGGACTTAGCTGTTTGAAATCTGAGCCCTCCTTGAACCTAAGTTGGGGTCTGAGGGAGCAGGTTAGGAGACCGTGGCGTCACTGGGAAACTTGAGTCTCTGCTGCAGTGGCAGTAGGAGCCATGTCCAGCCCAAAGAGGGAGGGCCCAGTCACACTAAAGGACAGACGAGCGTCCCAGTCTGGCAGGATGGTCTTCCTCTGCCCCTCCAGCCCTGCAGGCACCGCCCCTCCCCCAAGGCCAGCCGGCCTCCCTGCATCTGCTTTCTACGTTAGAGGGATCCGGTTCTCCCCTCCTCCAGGGGCTGTGTCTTATCTCTGGGAAAGAGATTACAGAGTTTGTGACATTAAATTTTCATGCTGAAGTTTTCGGCATGTAGTTTGAAAAGTATTTTTTTTTTCCAAATAACACCTGGAGAGGAGGGACACAGGAAGGCCACTCAACACAAAAAAACCTGTAGCACTCCCTCCCCACATGGCTGCAAGGAACTGTCACCCTCCCCCAGAGTGAGTTACTGACTCCAGCCACAGGAACCTCCTTCAGTCATCCCAAGTTTTCCCCTCCAGCCCAGCCTGTGGGCCCCCAAATCCTCCTAGCTGTTTTGGTGAGTGTTGTGACCCGGAGCCGTCCAGGTCCTAGGCTGTACAGGTCTGATTCACAGGCTTCTTGTTTAGTTCTTAGTTTTTAGATTCTTTGCTTCCGGCAGAACAGCCTGGCTCATACATACTGGGGCTGGGTGTGGTTAGCTGGTTTTACCGCCCCCCCCCCCCACACTCCCCAGGAAAGGTGAGCCCTTTGGCCTGGGGACTCCTCTGAGCTGAAGTGGTCTTGAGGTCTGGGTCCAGTGTCCATCCAAGGGAAGCAGTAATGGAGGGGGCCTGCTGTTTGTATCTTTGGGTAATGAAGGGGCCACTTGGAAAAATCTCGTCTCAAGTTGTCTATTGGGTCATTGTGACTTGGGGTTTTCCAAACATTGCGGCCGTGAGAGGTCACTTTGCTGACCCTGGCCTGCCTCATTATGTCACAGCCAGATCGTGGTGCCATCTGATAGGATCCAGAAGCCCAGGCTGGGAGCGGGTAGAGGCCAGAATGTGGGGGCAGGGCTCCTCTCCGCCTGGTTAGGTTATGAGAGTCCTGGGGCATAATGGCCTCCACTGCTCCTCCTGTCCCCCCGCACGGTGCCCAAAAGTGTACTAGTCCCTGTCCTTGGCAACCCAAGTCCAGTCCATAAGGGTCTTGCCAACTTCCAAAGGCCCCTGCCCCTCATTGCCACTGCTACCAGTGAGTTCAGTTTCACCAGCAATGCCTCAGCCGGGTCTCCACCCCTTACCCCCAGCGCCTCTATACCTTCCAGCCTGGGAAACTCCACTATGCCCCTCTTTATAGCTGCTCAGGCCTCAGACTGTCACCAGTGTCACTTCAGATCCCCAGCTCTTGCTAAGCTCCTTGTCCCCTTTGGGGTTCAGCCCTGTGGGGAGGCTGCTCTCTTCTCTCCTTGGAGATTGTTTGCCATAGTCCCAAGGCTGGGACCTCTCAGGATCCGATGGTATACAACCCAGGTGGTACGAGCACCCTACAGGAGAAAGGCGCAGCCCCAACTCTGTCTGGCCCCAAACTACCAGAACCAATGGCAGCTCAGCTGTTTCTGGCCCTACTTCCCTCCCCCAAGCCCTTTTTGTCTCTTAGGGTTCCCAGCAAATCTCATGTTCAGCCCAACTGTCCCTCATCTTGCTGGATCCTGGTCATTGCCCAGCGTACCTTCTTCTGTGACCCTCCAGTGGAAGACAGGCCAGGCCAGGGAGGACAGCCAAGGGCACAACTGGGACTTAACCTGTTACTTATCCCCTTCTGATTCCGGCGGCTCTTTGCTTCCTCAGGGCATCTTTCCCTGCCAGGATTGGCGGGCAAAAGGACTGCCTTATGTGACCTTTGTCCTTCTGAGAGAAAAGAGGCCAGCAGAAGCTAGTTGCCTCCAAGATCAACCCTTCCTCCATCAAGAAGAACTGCGTGTGCTCTCTGGGCCTAGAAAGGGGCCATGCAGGGTGAGCTTCCCCTTCTGCTCCCAAGGGAGAGATGTGCCATCCAGGGACGGAAGGCAGAGGCGGGAAGGTAACCAAGTAACTAGGCAGGCCATCCGAGGATGCTCAACCTTCTCCCTGGGTAAAGACCAGCAGCCTGGCCAAATGTCCAGGCCTGGCCTGTCCCCAGATGCCCTGGAAATGGGAGATGGGCTAGCAATGTCCAAGGCTAAGCAGTGCACAGGGTGCCATGCTTCATCCTGGCCCTCTGAGCCTCGCTTGGACCTGGGCTTAACAGGTCAGCGCTTTCTGCAAACCCACACACACAGTTGCTAGCAGCTGCTCAGCAGGGCGCCCAGCACAGCCATGTCTGTCCCCCTCACCACCCCCTTTGTCCCCTGCCAGACTTCTTGCTTCTCCCTCCTGTCCTCCCTACACAGATACCCCACCCCCACCCCCGTACTCCTGAAGGCCCAGCAGAGAGCAAGATGGCTGGAACGCCATCTGTTCCTGGAGCAGCTCCCATGGCTTCCTCTTCTAGTCAGGGCAGGCAGCCTGGGGAACAAGGTGCACTGGCTGCCTGCAGCCCCATGGTGGCCATGGCCCAGGGGGTGGGATCCAGAGGACTGTCCAGCAGGATCCTTTGGGATGGGAGGCTCTTGTTCAAGTAAGATGTTGGTGGTCCTGGTGTGGTTGTTGGGTTGGTTTTGGATTCCAAATTCCCCTACACCATAGCACCAAAGAATTTCCATGGGTTGGCTATAGGCCCAAAGCTCAGTCCCACTGGGAGTCTTCAGGGCACAGTGGGAAAGCTAGAGTCACATGCAGTTCTGGTTGGAGTTGGGCACCGAGGGAAACCACTCACACTCATGCCCAGGCCACATACTGGCCCTGCCTAGCTCCAGAGCAAGATTATCCTCAGGCTCCAGCAGACTCTGACTACTCTTGGCTTTTAGTTCAGCCTTCCCCTTAGTAAGATACCCTGCTCCTCTAGTTCTCTATGCCTACCACCTAAAGAAAGGCCCCAAGCCATCATCTTTCTCACCCCAAGTCCTCCAGGCTTGATCTCCCCTTCTGACCCTTAGTGTTGTGTAAGGGGGACGGGAAGATCCAGAAACAGGAAAGAAAAGGATATTAAGTAGACAGAGCCAGGGGTGGCCCAGCAGGTGAGAGTATTTGGGGGAAGTTGGAAGGCTTGGTGGGAACAAAGTGGACATTTAGAGGAAAAGAAGGGGATGGAGAGAGCAAAGACAGGGCCTGATTCTGAGAGGAAGAGGGAGGCGCAGAGGAAACGGAGCCGCCCCTGGAGTCACCACAGCCTGGGAGCCTCAGGTGCCAGGCCCAGAAGGCATCCAGGTGAAGGGAGAGGGCAGCTTTGGGGGAGATGACTTTCTTTCCGGGAGAAGATAGGACAGAGTGAACAGGACAGAGAAGAAAGCCTAAAAATTGAGAGGCTACAGAGAGGGGCTCAGCCATCCCGCAGCCAAACAAGTGTCCTTCCCAGTCAGAGCCTACCAGGGGGCCACCATTTGATTAGGCTATGTGTTCCTACACCAGGATGCTGGGTAGTGGACATGCAGGGTTCCCTGTAGCATCAGACGCAAACAAGCAGTTTGTGAGAGCAAAGACATGGTTCTGAGTCTTGGAGCTGATAGGAGGGTGTTGGCATGCTGGTATATGCTGCAGTGGGGGTAGTAGCTCCTAAACTAGGGGTCCTGGGGCCATTTTACCCTCCTAGAAGCTGGCAGCCTGTCTGGATGATTTGAGGAGTGAGGAGAGAGAAGGTTTCGTGGGAAGTAGACCAAGTAACACCCTCCAGTGGCAGCCATAGCAAGGCTCTGAGGAACTGGGCTCAGAGCTGGGGATCTGCTATAGGCCCTGGTTGTGACGGGGGCTTGTGCTATAGGGCTGGCTAAGAAATGTGGACAGGGCTAGGGAGCCCAGGTGGTCTTTTGCCATCGCTGTGCTTTGGGACTCTCCACGCAACTCTGTGGCTCCCAGACCTTCAGGGTAAGGAAGTCAGACCTGCCTAAGCCATTCTCCATCCCACTGACTGGGTTCACAACTCTCTCTCCCTATGTCCATTACCCTGAGGAATGGGGGACTAGCCAGGAGAAAGCCCCAGAAAAATGCAAAGTTTTGAGGTCGCTCTATCCTGAAAACAGGATCAGATTCACAGCAGAGTTTCCATTAAGCCTAATTACTGGGGGCAGAGCATGGGGACGAGTGACACAGGGCTCTTTCCTGATGAGGTCTCCTTATCCCAAAGGCCAATTAGCCTTCTTCGCAGAGCCATGGCAATGGCTTTCTCATCCCCTGAGCCAGCTGAGCTGATCTGCTCAGAGGGGCAGCCTCTGAGATTAGCCCAAGACAGGCCTGCATGCCCCGCATTCCCTGCAAGCCAGGAGGAGAGGAAGCAGGCTGGAGTTAGTGGGTCTAGGGACCCTTCCTGATAGTTAGGGTGTGCCCCTCCCTAGACCACAGCAGGACCTCCATTCCCACATCTGGCTGGGGTCCAGCAGGGAGTCAGAGGCAGCCATTTCCAGGTGGGGCCACCAATACCTGCAGCCCATAGAGGTGGACCTGGAACCACCTCCCGTGTGCTGTCGCTGGACAGGCCTCACCCCTCTTGGGTGCTCAGCCGTGACAGCCCCTTATGGAGTCCTCAGAGCCCCAGAGGGGCCCTCACCTGGCCCTTCAGTGATGGGATCAACCTGCTGGCTCTTCGAGGGCTTGCTGTCTTAAAGGAACTGACCTGTCCTGAACTCCATGGCTAAGATGCAATGGTGGCTGTGCTGGGCTCCAGCCCACGGTGGTCTCCGAGTTGGTAGTGAGGGCTCAGGGGAGAGGCTGCTTTTGAAAGATGTCCTCCCACCTGCCCTGTAGGCTCCTTCGGCCACGGATATGGCTGTATGCCGGTCTCCATCACGGGCCCATCCTTGACCGTCTCACCAAGACCCAGGGACCCGCAGTGGCTGCTCCCCCACTGGCCGGCCGGGAAAAAGCCGCGATGCAAGGCACAGAGCAGGGCGGCCAGGGATTGGTCACTGCCTGAATGTCCCCGGACGGATGCCCGTGTGCCCTTGGGCAGCTTTCCCCTCAGACAGGCTGTCCAGGCCGGGGAAACCCTAAGCCAAAGGGATTAAGAAGAAAGGCACAATTGACTGCTCCCTTGGCCGTGCTAATTTGTACTTCATTTAATGCATATTCCCTCAGTGGGTCAAAACACGGTGTTGATGACGCCAGAGATCCGGATGTGTTCCTTAGCTCTAGTCAGGCTCTCTCAGATGCCAGGCCCCGCCTGCCCCACCCCTGCTGTCTCTCCCCTCGCAGCCATCTTGCTCTTTCCAGTGGCTACACAGGAGAGGACCTGGAGCCTCTTCTGGGTTCCCGGGTACACTGAGGAGCGCAGGCACCGAAGCTGGTCTCAAGAGAACTTCAGGCTTGGGCCAGGATCTCAGGGCCCTGCCGGGCCATCTGCTCCCAACCTCTGTCCAGGGAGCTATGCTGGACTCACACAGGGACGGGCCTGCAAGCAGAGTGCAAGCTTCAGACCCAGCCTATTGCTCTCCTGGATACCGAGGAGAGTGCTAGTGTACCTTCAAGGGTCCCGTGGTCCAGAGCCAGTGGTGGCTGGGAGAGCCAAGGACACATGTTCCATAGACTGCAGGGCCAGAGACCCCTCAGCATTGTCCTAGCTCTGTCCCAGGTTGGAGGCCTCCTAGGGGTGGCGCCAGGCAGGTGGAGAGAATAGAGTCAGGGTTCCTTCTGGGTGGACTGTGTGGGAAAGACACTCTACCTCCTCCCAGCTGTCACCAGTTGGCACTGATGGTGGCCTTGACTGTAAACATTCCAAATGACCTTCAGGAAGAACAGAGAGACCCTCAGTGACAGGGAAGGACCAGGGTCAGACCTCCCACCCCTCCCAATCCCCCCACTCTGTTTGGCTTGCCCAGCACATGTAGTCCCTTGGTTTGTTCTGTGGGGGCTGAGCCTGCTGTGACACCCCTCTGGGTGTACTTCCTTAGAGGGACCAAAGCCTCCTCCGAAGCAGTTTGGAGAGGGGGTGGGGCTCGCTAGGCCTGAAGGCTGTCGTTATTTCTCTTTTCTCGCTGAACTCTCAGACTGGACCACTTAAGAATAATGAGGTCCAGGTGGTTCCACGTGAGCCTCGATCCTCACTGGCTGCAAGGCCAGGCCTCCTGCCTGTCCTACCTCCCGCTGGAGCAGCTAATGACAACCAGAGTCTGGAAGGTGCAACTCCTTGCTGCTGTCAGGCTGTGCGGGACCCTTGGCCACAGGTGGCCACAGGGCAGGGGCCAGTCAGGCTAACAGGTCAACATTGCCGCCCCACCCTGGGGGACCACTTCTTTTGGACCCAAACCTCTGCCCTGCTCCTCCTGGGCTTGGCTCAGCCAGCATCCTGCTGCCAGGGATTTTGTGTGTGTTTAGGAGGGGGCTTAAAGAGATCAGACAATTTTTTTTTTTTTTTTTGAGACAGGGTCTCGCTTTGTAGTCCAGGCTGGCCCTGAGCTCACTATGTAGCCCAGGCAAGCCCGGAACTCAGCAATCCTCCTGCCTCTGCCTCCCGAGTGCTGGGATTACAGGCTTGAGCCACCAAACCCGGCATCTGTGGTATGAGGTACTGATTGCCAGTGGGCATGGCCACCACACCCAATATAGTTGTATGTGGCTACCGGGGATTGAACCAGGGACCTTGCGCTTGCAAGGCAGGCACTGGAACCACTGAGCCAAATCTCCGGCCCAAGATCAGACATATTTTCCCCCTTGGTTGCCTGCTTTGCCAGTACACTGAGATGCCTGTACCTCCAGTCTACCCAAGGGGAAGAGAACAAGTGGCTTGTACTGCCAGTGAGTATCAGCCGCGAAAGACAAGAGCGCTCTGCAGGAGGGTGGCACTGACATGCTTATGTTACCAAGCTGTGTACTTAGGCATGTCATGGTGGCTGAGCCTGTGCTACATGGATTTTACCGCAGTAAAACAAAAGGTCCATGGCCCTTCTGGACTCCATGAGTTCACAGAGCACATGCTGTCACGGGGCCAGAGTGGTGGGTCTTTCTCACCTCCCTGGTATGCAGAAAAGCTCTGTGGCGATGAGGGCCTCCAGGAATCCCTACTGTCCTTTACTTCCTACTAGGAGACATGTCTCTCTCTTCTTCCCCTGTCCCCATAGTGTCCTGGCTCTGGCCTCCAGCCTCCTAGTCTTTGGTCCCTTGGGTAAAGGAGGCTGCCCAGACTCAGCCCAGTCCAGCTGTGACCATCCACAATAAGATAAGGAGAGACACATGCTATGCAATAGCCACATGCCTCTGAGCACATGGGCCATAGCACCTCTGAGGGGTTGTGCCAATAGCAATTCCCGAGGGTACCAGTGCCTTCTCTGGGAAAGTCGGTGTAGGTCACTGGACCTGAGCCGAGTGGGTGGACAATGAAAGGAAGTAGGGTTTTGTCTAGAGATGGCAAATTTGAAAAGGCTGAGAGAGAGACCATGGGGAAAGGTTGGTGGTAAATAGTATGTTGCTGGACCCAATGGTCTGTCTGAAGTGAACCTTGGCCACATTGCTTAGAGTCTTACTTCAGCAGAAGAAAGAATTGTGACTTCTACTGCTATTATGAGAAGATGAGATAGAAACCAAAGGAATAACAGGGTGACGTGTCTTGGCCTGGGGAATGCAGGCAGGTTGGGGGCTGATCTGGCCTCGGGGGAGCTGGGCTTGAAGAGCAGCCTGCAGGTCTCAGGGGGAGGCTGAGACTCAAGGTTGGTGGGCACCAGGTGGCGGGAGGAACAAAGGGCCAAGTGCCTGAAGACCTGCCGATAATCGCATTGCCTGCAGAAGGGTGGCCCTGGCCCCACAGCCTATGGGCCTTGAGTATTTCCACATCCAGTGATAAGGCACTGGTTACACAATTACAGGCTGACTGGGAACAGGGCAGCCGACGCCGGTCACCCTGGAGTCCAAGGGAGGCCGGGGTCCAGGGTCTTGCTTTGTTGCTCCCTTGCTTGATAACATCAGCAAACCTGTCCTGTCCATGCAGGACTGGTCACCGTGTGGCCACACCAGTTCCTGCTGTTGTTGTTCCATTAAGCCTGGAGCTTATCCTCCCCTAGGTTTCGTGGACTGGATACATAAGGGTGGGTGTGGGGGCTAGAAGTCATACTGCCTCCAGAGTTTCCCTATGCCCATCCGGCCAGCCCTTCACACCTGCCTGGGGCTGACCACTGACTCTGTCTACCAGCCCTTTTCTGCCTCAGCTATAACCTGGCAGAAAGCCCGCCAGGAGGTAGTGGTGCCCTGTGGGACACACTGGGGTTTCTAGGTTCCTGAAGGCTCTTTGGGATCAGCCTGGCCCTGTCCTAGTGACCTAATGAACGACAGTAGAGGCTGCATGAGCTGGTACCCACGCTCAGAGCCAGGTAACTCCAGCCTAGGCAGATGATCATTCTTGGCAGAGTCAGTAGCCAACCAGACACAAGTGTCCCCAGCTGGGATTCCTATCTGCTTCTCTCCAGGGCTACTCAGAGGACTGAAATCCAAGCAGAGAGTGGAACAGGGACACTGGCAGGAGGGGCCTTTGGGTAGGTTTCTCTTGCAGCTTTCCCACGATTCCCCCATAAATGGGGCTCTTCTCCCGACACCCCACACTTCACAGCTGCCCAGGCACAGCCAGCTGCTCTTTACCCGCCCTGCTGGGCATGGTCTTGCCTGGTGATGGAGCCTTTTCCCATGGCCTGGATGGGGCTGGGGGGTAGTGGGGAGGATGAGGAATTTGAGGAGGAAACAGCAGTGGCCTGAGAATTTGGAAAATGTGTGCAACAGCCTGGGCTCTTGGGAAGAAGCCGGCAAGAGGATTAGGGGAAGTGGAGGATGATGGTATGGTCCTGGGTGGGCTGTGACTGATGGACCAGCCAGGTCTTCAGCACGAGAAATGAGCCCATCCGTGCAGGCTGGCACCTGCCCCCATCAGTCAGCCTGTCTTTCCTCCTTCCAGCCTCTAATCAAAGACCTCTGACCCCCAGCTGCACGAGGGAGTTAGATTCTAGTCCTACAGCCCGCCACACCTTGCAGGTGATCTGAGATGATGCTCTCCTGCCAGGCCTGTCTCACATCCTTGTTTGCAGAATGAAGTTCTGGAGTTGGGGGTGGGGGATCCTCTGAAGTTCAAGTGTTCGAAACTGCTCTGCGTTCCTTTCTGGCCTAACTTGGCTGGCCTCAGTTTCTGGTTTGAGCCTGACTCTCTAAGAGGAGGGTTGGGATCGAGGGTAGGGGGTGTTGGTGGTCCCTCTCTGGGGAGAGAGCTACAGCTTGGTGGGTCTTGCCCCTGGGAACCCTCTGGAACAGCAGCTGTCCCTACCCTCGAGCTGGCTGACAGGTCTGCCCTGGCCCCCGGGCTAAGCCCGCCACGGTTGATTACAGTGGATATTCACACCAAGGGGCTGAGTTGAGAAGTCGAGCAGCTGCTCCAAGGGGCTGAGGGGCTCGGGCACCTCCCTTGTCCCATACACAGCCTCTTTGCCCTGTTGCCTGTGTGTGTGTGTGTGGCTTTGTCCTGCTTGGTTAGGTTTGCCCTTCTGCCCTTCTTGCAGAGTGGGAGCCCACCTTTTTCTATCCCTCCACAATGACCAAGCAAGTCCCCAGGGCTCTGCTGTTTCATTCTTTGGGTAACTGGAGTCAGCTCCTGGTAGCAGCCTCCCTTCTAAATGCTCTGATTAAGGTGATGAGATTACACTTGCCATGTCCACTTTCATCAGCTGCAGGGCAATCAACAGTATCAATGAGGCCAAAGGGCTGTGCTTCAAAGGGGAGAGGAAAGCTCAGGGACTTCAAGCACCTCGGGAAGCAGAACAATATAGGTGTCTCTGGGAAGAACGGGTCAGCCTCAGCTGGGATCGAATCACAAGTCCAGAGCTAGTTCCAGGAAAGCCACCGAGCGAGGTGGAGGTGGGTGGAGGGGCCCTTGGCCCTGCGTTTGCTCAGCTAACTTTACAGTGTAGACACTGTATGCACAGTGTACATGGAGTGAGGTCTGGATGATAAGAATTCCTGGGTCATTGACTCCTGTGAGCCTCACTAGCCTCAGCCCCCTGCCCACTCCACTCCCAGCCCCTTACACTCTCCAGGTCATCATCACTGTCTCTTTTGAAACCTTCTAGGGCACCTGGGAAATGCAATAATACCCTTGCTTCCCTCCATATAGGAGCTCCCTGCATCCATTGGGCAGAGGCAAGGAGTCAGGGCTGATTTTGGTCTTTTGGGGAGCCTAGGGGCTTCCACAATGTGCTTTTTCTTGATGTCATGGGTGAGACTTACAAGGTCCCGTATCCACAGAAGCTTTGTCTGCTTGTCTCGCCACAGCCTCTGACTCTGCGTCCAGACAGGCTGCGGAGGACCCTCACATCGGAGTAAAGACCATGAGGGCTCCAGAGCTGCCAAATGTTTATGCTGGCCTCTCCTGCAGGCTGCACGGGGCCACACTATGGGCTGTACTCAGGCTGAGAGATGGACATGAAGCTGGGAGACCCCAAGTCCAGCTCCCCCTCTGCTCCCCGTGGGCCATGGTGTATGTGTGGAGGGCTTGTCCTGAAGGCTTCCCTACTCCCAGGCTGGCTTCCCGAGGCTCTCCCTCCCTCCCCGTCCCCACAGAGCAGCAACAGCATAATTGTGGGAAATGCAAGCCACATGCCTGGACCCATTTACACTTAATTCAATACAAGGGGCTTCCTGGGCCTTTGATGTCCAGACCTGAGCCTTTAGTGCTTTGTGGGTTGTGAGACAGGAAGCAGGGGTTTGGGGCAATGAAGGAGCCCCTCTGGCCCTCTGCAGCTCATCCTTGCCAGTTCTGGGCCTTAAACCCTGGGCCAGGCCCTTCAGGGAAGAAGGGCCAGTGTTCCCCACACCCTGTAGAGGGGCACTGAGGGTGAAGCTCCAGGAGATGAGCAATGAGGGGTCTCTGCATATCGCCAGCTGTAGCCCAGCACCCTAACAGTGGGTAAGCTGACGCCTCTTCCAGGAAGTCCGGGGCACCCCAGCGTTAGGGAGCGGGTAGGGTTGTCTTGTGAAATCATGAGATAAGATTTGGAAACCAAGATTCCTTGCTGGATCAGTGCCAGGTAGCCCCAGGATGTCTCTCTGATGCCCTGTTACCCAACTAGTATTCCCAGGGAGGACATGAGGCTTGGGTAGGGGTCAGGTAGCAGACTGACAGCCAGGAGGGATGAGGGCCAACAAGTATGGCAAGGAACAGCCTCCAAGAAGTCATCTAGGTTGGGGCTATTGGAGCCAGCTCCCCACATCCAGCTTCTGGCTGGGAGACTCTGGGAAGGGGATTTAGGACTTTCTGTGCAGCCTGGGTAGCTGGGCAGCAGGGCAGCTGGGTAGCCTGAGGTACCACGAAGGGATTCCTGGAGGCGGGAGCTCTGAGGAGGACTGGGGCAGGCAGGGCAGCTGGTAGCCCTCATCAGGCAGGCAGCCCACAGGGGACAAGGCAGCCTGCAGAGCAGCGTGTGCGTACGGGAGCAGACATTTAGAATACACTGGAGGTGCTGGCCCAGGCAGCCAAGACAAGCTGTCACTGCATGTGTGTGACCCCAGGGCCACATGGATGTGGGTATCCTGCTGAGGACACAGCAAGGCTGGGAACAGAGCCCAGAGAAGAGTTCCCGTGCTCTGACAGGACTGTTGGTGTGTCCCCAGGGCCTACCCCTTAGCCCCTG
Source organism: Thryonomys swinderianus (assembly GCA_004025085.1). Classification (NCBI taxonomy): domain Eukaryota; kingdom Metazoa; phylum Chordata; class Mammalia; order Rodentia; family Thryonomyidae; genus Thryonomys; species Thryonomys swinderianus. The sequence continues at coordinate 28,490 of PVIC010002381.1, forward strand.
TCCCAAGGAGGGGACCATACAGGGTCTGGGGAGGTGAGACAGCTGTTTGCCTCCTTACATTCCAGTCATAAGACTAAGCCTTCGGGGGAAGCCATTCTTAAAAACGCCATTTAAAAATAAATATGTTTTCCAGCAATGCTGTGCGGGTCCTGGGTCCCCAGGAGAGGTGTGGGCAGCAACCTGGAGCCTAGCTGTGACTGTCCAGTTGGCTGGGGCTCTTATGGGCCAGAGTGGCTTCTGACATTCCTGAATAGGGCACATCACACCCACAGGTCCAATGTCTTCCTTGCCAGATGGCTCTAGCATTGGGCACCTCTCAGCCTGTCTATTTGTCCCTAGTGTGGCCCGGCCAAGGCCCTAGAAGATGGGCCTTCTTCTTCCTTTGGTGAGTCACAAGAGGCCCTAGCCCTATGGCAAGATCAGGCCAACTGGGTCTTGCTGCTAGCAAAGGGAGTATAGAATGTCTGAGAGTTCTGAGGAGCCCCAACCCACTCCATCTTCTGTACACTGGAGGATCTGTGCAGGGCCTCTCTTTCCACACCGTGTTCTGCTTTCCAGACCTTAGCCTACTGTCTGAGGCTCTATGGTTCTCTTGCCTGTGGGTCCTTTAAATGCTCTGCTAAGGTGTCATGGGACTATCTTCCCTTGGGACCAAAGCCTGCCCCATCCTTGCCGCCTCATCTTGGTCCAGGCCCATGACAACGTCTCAGACCCTCTACTGGGGGCTACCTCTTGACAGACAGAGCTGCTTTCTCCCAGTCAAACTTTCCCCAGTGCCAAGGGTGCCCTGACAGCTCATGCAGGCAGCCTGTGGGCAAGTATTTGGGATTGGGTTTGGAGAAGGGGTGCCCAGACCCCTGAAAGCCTGAGGATCTGCGATGGTGGCCTTCAGAAGTGTCCAGAAACAGCAATGAAACTGCCTCACATGCTCTGCTTGGTTACATCTCTTCTCTTGGCCCCTGCAGTGCCAAGGAGAAGAGAACCTGCTCTATAGCTGGCCCTCACTGCTGGGCACATGTAGAATGGGGATAACATGTGTTCTACCCTGACTCTCCTTGCCCTGACCTAAGTTCAGCTGGGCAGGGAAGAGTGGACTCATCCATAGAACTGTACTGTTTTCCAACTCCCACAGAGTGCCCAGAATGGAATCGCCAAGAACACCCATTTCTGTTGAGGTCTGTCAGGGGTTGAGTTCCTTTTCCTGCTATATGAGCAAGTCTAGACCCTGTAATGTCAGGTGCCCGAAACATGCTGGGATCACAAGAGAGAATAGCATTGTATTTCCTAAGACCTCAGGGAATGTCTGGAATTGAGCCTGTGTCTCTGGCCCAGGGATGGAAGAAGGAAGCTGGCCAAGGGAGAACACCTCCCAGTGCCCTCATTAACCAGGCAATGTGCATGGGGCCCAGTGGAGCCACGTGGAGGGAAAATGGGGACCCTTCCAGTGCACAGGGGCTGGGTGCATGGTCCCCGTTTCCAGGAGGAGGGATTTCATTTGCTCCGGTGGTACTTGTGAGCCAGGGGAGCAGGCTGGGACATGTACCTCCAGCCAGATCAGAGTTTATGAACCTCATCCCAGAGCCAGGGATCTGGTATCCCCTTCTCAGAGAGGTTGCATGTTGGGGAAAGGGCACACAATGCGAGGAGATGGTGTCCTCTTACCCACTTAGTGCACCCAGCCCCACCACCTGCCACAGGGGGCCCAGCCTCTGTCCTGTTTGAGTATCTGGTCAATGTCCTGGGACTTTGCCCCTCTGTCCTGCCCAATCTGCTGGCATCAGGAGGGAGATGTGAGGCTCCAAAAGGGATGCCGGCACTCTTGTACTAGTCCTAGTGGTGGAAACTTTTCATCTTCTACAAAGTTCTTTCTCCATTTCTCTGAGTCTGCCCATAGCCCAACCTTTGAACTCCAGACCTGTCGTCTCCCTGGTGGCTGTGCCTCACGGGAGGTAGACACCACTGTCATCTTGCTCTACACCTGCACTCCCAGGGCAGTCAGGATGCCTGAGGCCATTAGCCTGAGTTGGAGTTGGTTCACACCCTACCTGGTTACAAGGCTACAAGAGCTCAAGGCCTTGTGTCTCTGCCTTAGTTTCTTCATCTGTGGAATGAGGTGGTCATGGGTAGACAGAGCTGGTGAACAGTCTCATCACCGAACGTCTGCTTTATCAGAGGCCTGCCTACACCCAGTATGCTGTCCAGGCTTTCTGGGATGGGAACCTAGGAGTCAGAGCACACTTCCCTCCTGGAAGCCATAGTAAACTGAGGTTGGGACTGCTCCTCTTTTGTCCAGCTCATCCCAGAATCCTTCCCAGGGCCACCACCCAGGACCTTCCGCTATGGCACCATAGAATACCTTCCAAAGGATCTCCAGGAACCAGCACTACTCTCTCTTGGGCACCTCCTATCTGTCAGGCAACCCTGATGCCAACAGGGACAGAGCGGTCAGGCAGGCCAAGTGGCCCTCCCCCAAAGGCTGGCTGGACAGGCCACAGTGACTGAGGTCAAGCTGCCTGCTTTTCGCTGCAGTTATCGAGCTCAGCGTCAAAATGAAAAATAAAGAAAAGAAGTGTATGTGTTTGTGGGATGAGAGAGGTGAGGACCTGAAGCACTGAGGAAGAACAGGCCCGGGACACGCAGCTTGAACCTTGAGCTGGTAGCCAATAGAAGCCATCTCCTTTGGAGCCAAGAAGGCTGCGAGTCAGCGGAGAAGCATCTGGCCTGTCTAACCAAGTAACTATTTTCTGGCACTGCCCTCCACCAGCCCCCTGGGACCTTTCCTTCCTTTATCCTCACCTCCTTGCCTGTTCTGTTCCTGGGTGGGATGGGATCAGCTGTCTTTTGGAACCCAGTGTGGCCTCCTGGGCTTTCCAGCCCCCTTCCTTAGCTTGAGGGGAGATTGAAAGGTTCTTACAAGTACCCTCAAATGAGTTTGTTGCCTCCCATTCTAGCCACTTGATGGGAGCCCTGGTCGCTACCAGACTGCTGCCATTTTGAAAGTGCTAGGTGTTGGAGAGCACTAATGAGTCCCCCTTCCTGAGGTGGGGACACTGAGGTAAAGTGCAAGGAGCATTTTCTTGGAGGTAGCACCAACCCCTGGTGTGCTGGGCCTTCAGGGCTCGCCTTGCTGAGCTAACTATTGAATTTATGGTGGGGTTGGCCATGAGGAGTAGACCAGGGCTCTGGAGCTGAGATCTTGTTTACTTGCAACCCCAAGGAGGTATAGCAGCAGGAAGGAGGTCATTCAGATGAGGACATGACACACAAGTCCATACATGAAAAGGGTACACAGATGCCCTCAGAAACCCAGGGCAGGGGGGAGCCTGGAGCCTGCACATTTTGGGCAGTCAGATCCATGTACACACTGAGAAGGTGCCTGACCTAGACGACCAAGTCCTCCAGTTTGGTGACCTTGTCAACAAGTAGGAAGTTAGGCCTATTGGGCAGGGGTGGTCCAAGCCAAAGCCTCCTGCTGCTTTGGGAGATTCCAAGGCTCCATGGAGCAAGTTGGGGTGGCAGGTCTGAAATTCCATTTCCTAGGATCCCCTCTCCATTCACATCCTTTCTACCAGGCCCATCTTCTCACCGGCCTCTAGGCCTCCTTTCCATTTTACTGTCTCGGCCCCTCTCATCTCTGCCAGGCCTTTTTCTATTGCTCGCAATGTCTGCCTTCTTCCCTCCAGTACGTAGGTCCCTTGGGAAGGGGTCCTGCTGGCCAAATCACAGAACCTGGGACATTCAGAGATGTCTGTCCTCCAGGGAGAGTCTTGAGGGGGTGGGCTGTGGGACTTATAGCCTTCTGTGGTGGCTACTTCATTGTTATTCCGCAGTGCTCCCCAAAAGGTGAGGGGGGCCAACTCTGTGAGAAGGCCCACAGCCTGGCCTTGAACTCCAGCCATCCCTCAGCCCCCTGCTGGCCCTGTGCCCACTGGGAAAACAGCTCTTTATCTTCAGTTTCCACTGAACTGCAAACAGCTCTGTGCCCTGTGGGGGCCCCTCTTGGCATACCGTCCCTCTGCCCCTCGACCCAGTGAGGCCGTTCACCCTTGGGTGGGGGCAACAGAACCCAAGGTTCTAAGCAAGGGAGGGACCCGGTGGGCAGGCACAGGCTGCTGCTCTGATGATGATCATCCTGTGGGGCAGGCTAGGGAAGGGTTGGGTTCAAGGCCTGTACCAGGAAAAAACCACGGGGACAGACAAACACTGGGGGCCAAGAGTCATGGGGGGACTGGAGTGGGCGTGACAGCTGGTAAGGACACTCTTGGTCACCCCTAGGCTATCTCCCCTCTGTCTTCCATTCTGCCTCCTCTGGGGTCTGAATTTTCCTCTGTACGCTTCCTCCTCACCTCTTACCTCCATGTTGCTTTTCCCCTCTGACCCACTCAGATGGGCTGTGACACTTCAAGAGTTCTTGGACATGGCTCATGGGGTATCAGGGGCCAATGGGAATGGAATTAAGGAAAAGTCAGTGCAGAGGGCAACTGAGAGCCTTTCCGTTCCCACCCTTCTTAGTCTCCTGCTATCCCATGCCAGCACTGTCCACTTATTGCAGCACCAGGCAGGCTGGGGCTTTCTGTCCGGGCTGACTTATTCCATCTGGTCCCCAGAAACATTCCAGAAAGGGGTAGCAGCCTCAGGGTGGCAACTGTTTAGAACTGGACCCCCAACAAGCTACTCTGGAGGTAGTGGCTGGGTGTGTGGAGGACAGAGGCTGGGGGAGGACTCCAGAGCTGGCCACCATGCTTTAGGATTTGTGGCCTATTGGCAGAAGACCAGTCCACTCCTGGGTTACCACTGTACATAGTGGATTAGGAGACAAGGGTCCTGGGCATTTCCTGCAGCCCTTTCAGAATGTGCATACAGGACCAGGGAGCTCTGGCTAATGGAGATGTTTCCCAGTCCCCTTGCAGGACAGTCCTGGTTCAGAGGAATTACAAGGACAGGTAGACAGGACGGGTCAACACACTGGCCCTTCGTTGTCCTCCTTCTGAGCAGTCCCCCATGGTGCCAGAGCTTGAGGCAGGAAGGGGAGGTCTGAGAGGCAGGCCTTGGTAGGCGGGACTTCCGGAGCCATTCCACAGTTGTTGGCTGCCTGAGCCCCCTCTCAGAAGCTGTCTTCCACCCCCAGTCACAGGCACAGGCCACAGGGTTCCAAGCCCACTCTGGCCCCAGGGCTTCAAGTCCCTTCCCAGAGGCAGGGGAAGGGGGGCAATGCACACAGCCCCCACACTTCTGGCTGGGGATGCCCGGAGAGGCAGTGCATGCCGGGAACTCAGAGGGGGGTGGAAAGCAGGCAGCAGGCGCCAGGACGCCATGGGACAGCCTCCACCCCCAGACCCCTAACAGTGGGCCAGTGTGTGGGCTGGCTGGGGTGGGGGCCCAGGCCGGTCGGGTCCCGCTCCATAAACCCTGGCCAGCCAGGAAGCTGTAGACTTGGCCGTGTTGACACAGGGGTGATGTCACCAACAGCCAATGGGAGCCCGTTGGGCTCTGCGTGTGCCTCCTTGTGTCTCACAGGCCCCACCATACACACAGCATGGTCTGAGTGCCACCTGAATAAACCAGTTCTACCCAATATCCCCAGGTCCCAGTCTCAGTGGATCCCCAAGCCCCTGCCTCATCATGTGCCTTCTGTCCCTCAGATGTGTGGGTCCCAGAGCTCTGACCCCAGCACTTAAACCTTGTAGGAAACTGCTCCTCTTCTGTGGTCCCATCATGCTCCCCACCATTACGCTTTGGCCTACCCCTCCCTGTCTCCTGGCCCTGACAGGCAGTCTTGAAGCCTGCTGGTCCATCCACACAGGGGTGGACACACACCCAGTGGAGGTCCTCTGACATGGAAGAAGCCCCTAAGCAAACCTGTTGGAGACTGGACTGTGCCCAAGCCTCCCACCATCTTTCATTCCCTATGCCATTCCCTATGAGGCTTCAAATCCAGGCCTGATCTTCACAGACTTCCTCCTCTTGGGTGCCCATCAGACACATCACCCAACTCTACAACCCCTGCAGGCCTCTCTTTCCCCTTAGTTCAGGGGTTCAGGAGAAGTGCTCTTGCCCAGCTTCTTGGCCCCAACCTCAGTGCATCTTCCTCTTGTGGCCTGGCTCCTTAGAGTCAGTCTCCCATGGAAACCTGCTTTCCAGGCAGGACTCCTGCAAAGTATAGGACCCATGGCTGGCCTCCCTTGTGCCCCTCCCAGCCCTGTCTCTGTGCCTGCAGGGCGCTCACTCTGGGCTGCTGTGTCTTGTGCCCTGGGGCTTGGCATGTGCTCCTGTGGAGGTGTCTCAAAGAGATGGGGCAGGAGCCTCCTGCCCTTGGCTCCCCCACTTGTTTACGGGTCCAGCCTCCACCCTGTGCCGCTCCCCTCGGACCGGCTGCCCGCCCGTGTCCAGCCAGGTGTGGGGTGATGGAGCGGGGCTCCCTGAGGACAAGGAGCACAGTGTCTGCTTTATTTGCAGCTCGGCGCTGACAAGGAACAGAATACCCACAGTGACTGCTTCCAGGAAACGGCTGTAGGGAGGGTGGGAGCCTCGGGAGCAGCCCCTTCCCAGCAAGCCGGCCTGCAGGTGGGCTTCCAGGAAGGGGCCCCCACCGGCGCCCCTCAGCCTGGAAAGGGGCCAACAGTGTCACGGTGAGCAAGCTGGGGGGCTGGAGGAGGGACGTGGAGGGGAGCGGAGAGCAGAGGGGAGGGAGAAAGAGAGTGGGTAGGCCTGGGCTGAGCCCAAGTGGTTACTGCAGCCTCAGGGGAGACCAAAGCTGACCACAGTTCTTTCTGGAACCGTCTGTTCCCCATTTTGGGGGGGTTACACAATCTTTAAGAAGGCCTCAGACTTTTGGGGGCTTGCCTGGCATCCCATGCGCACACAGACACATACATATCCATGCCTGTGCAGGGAGATGGTTCCCCATGCTCAGGGGCATTCTGGTGCTGGCCAGCAGCTGAAACCCCCCCCCCCCGGTTGCCCCTTGCCACACAGGGCTGTGCAGGCCTCCAGACTGGATCTACTGAGCCTTGGTGCTGAGAGCTCAGCTTCCATTCTACCTCTGGAGAGATCATTTACCTTCTTGAAAGTTAGGCTGGAGAGGAGGCTGCCCTCCTGGCTGTCCACCTTATGTGTTTTGAGACTTCTTAGTCAGTTTGCCCCCCCCCCCCCCAAGTCCCTACAGCCCTGTTGGAGGGATTTCATTTCCTCTGTAGCATTGGAATCTTTTGTTGTCACTCAGCGGGGTAGGGAGTGTCCTGACTTTGCCTTGCTCTAGTGGTCTGTAATCTCTCCCTGAAAACTTGCTTTTGGGTCATTAAATTCATGCCGAGACACAAAATCACACAAAGGCACAAGGTACACACAGCATCAAGAGACACTACCCTACGTGGAGTATGACCACACACATGTGCCCAGAGCATCTCCCGCAGACTAGAGGCCACACTCAGCTCTGCTCAGCACCAGAGCCAGTCAGCTCTACGCTGTGGGCATCCTTACAGGCACAGGCGGAGGGGAAACACTGACCCAGGGTCAAGAGGGTAGGAAAGGCTGAGTGGCATGTGAAAGGCTCTGCTGGCTACTGGCCGGTTGACCCAACAAAGAGAGGTCCTGAGGGCAGCCCCCAGGCACATGAGTCACCAGTACCAAATGCAGCAAGTCCTCTCTTCTCTAACAGCTTGATGTGGCCTTTGCTCAAACTAAACTCACACAGAAACAAGAGCCGTGAGGGGCCCAGGTGTGAAGGTCTCTACAGAGTGAGGGATGTGGCGGGGTTCCCTACCATTGTCCAGGGTCCCACTCAAGATCTGCAAACTCTTTCTCCAGATTTTCAGGCACCACAGTAGCCGGCCCCTCCCCATCCCACCCTGGGCTGGGATGAAATTCAAGCCCCTGTTTGCTTCTCAACACTTAACTCAGCACAGGGGTATTTTGAAAGTGCCTTTGGCTGGTGGGGGCTTGGAGCCTGTCTAACAACCCTCTCTAAGCCCCTTTTCTAAAAAGCAGGAAATCGGGTTGGGCCAAAGGTAAACACATTCCAATCTGGCCGTCCTGGGCTCAGATGGAGGGGTTCTGTGTGTGTGTGTGTGTGTGTGTGTGTGTGTGTGTGTGTTATGGGGGCACCTTTGATTTCTGCCAGCCCTCATCTTGGGCAAGGCTGGGACCCAGGACCTGCCACACACCTGTCTGCACAGCACTGATGCTTTGGCCTGTGGCTTCATGCCTTGGTCTGACTGCACCCCAAGATGCTGCCCCTACATGCTTCTTTCCTCCTACCTCCAAAGCCCTGCAGGACCCAAGAGCTCCCAAGACATAGCTCTAAGAACTAGCCTCAGGAGCCCACTGCAAAAGCAGAGGTGGCGTGGGCAGGCAGAGGTAGAACCTGCCCCTGTATACACCTTTGATATTCTGGGAAGGGAGGGGGCTGGCAGAGGTACTCATCCACAAACAGGGCTGAGGGACCATAAGCGGCCTCAGTCTCTCCCTCCAGCTGGGTAGGGAAGGGAGCAATCTCACAATCACTACCTTGAAGCACTCACATCCCCAAATTTATCTCAGAGCTCCTCAGAAGGTCTATCTAGCAAGTACTATGTAATTCACAGCGAACCCCAAGGACTCCAAAGCCCAGACGCAGCTCAAGTCCAGCATGCCAGGCTCTGTAGGTAACCAGGAGGACACAGGCATAGGCAGCTGGCCCAGAGTCCATTCCTCAGCCCCTTCCTCCTCTGGGATTCAGTATCAATGTCTCCAGACAAGGCTCCTGGGTCCATCTCAACCTTTTGTCTCACCACAAACTCCTGCCACCCACTGCCCTTAACACCCCTGGGCCCCTGGCCATTCTGGCCATAACAGAGGAAGACAGCTTTTGTTTTCCAAATCTGGATTTGTAAATCTCTAGCTGGGCCAATATTCAGCATAAAAGCCTTTGGTGGGTGCCCTCCTGACATGTATACATGGCTACATTTTCACTGAGGCAGGCAAGTTGGTGCCAGTGGAGGGTAGAGATATCTTCACCCTTGCATGGCTGGCTAGCCTTTGAAATCTCCCACGCCCAGTGGGATACTGTCTTAGTCCCATAGATGTCCTGCTCTGGAACCTCTGTCCTAGCAAATGCAAAGCCACCATGAATGTGGAGGGAGCAGAAGGGGAGTTGGCATGGGCTGGTGGGCCTGGGGGATATGGGAACTGGCTGCCCTGTGTAAGTGTAGGGTAAAGGTTGTGCCCAAGAGCTGCCCTTTATGTCTTTTTTTTTCTGTTTACTTCTTTTGATTTTCATTTCTTTTCTTTTTTTTCATTTTTTTCTTTTTGAGACAGAGTCTCACTATGTAGTTCAGGCTGACCTTGAACTCACTACATAGAACAAACTGACCTCAAACTTGTCGCGATCCTCCTTCCTCAGTTTCCCAAGTGCTGGAATTACAGGCCTGTGCCAGCACACCCTGCTTCATGGCTTTCCAGTGTCCATGCAGCTGAGGGCCTGGGAGCTAAATTCTTAGGTGGGGGCGTAAAGGAAATGAGCACTACCTTTCACCCCCATCTAAGATTACAGCTCCCAGGCTTCCAGGACATCCGTAGTCTCCTATAAGGATGTTAATTATGAACCATGGGGGCTATGCTTGTATTCTGGGAGCAAGTCTCCAGTGAGGGGCTCTACTATCCTGGGCCCTTCACCCTCCTCCCTCCATCATCTGCTTAACTTCTGCAGCTCCCCCAGCTCCTTTGGAATCCTGCTGCACTCGCTGCCCTCTCTGTAGCCACCCTCTGACCTATATGTGTCCCTGTCCCTTGGTGGTGGCCCCTCCCACCCCTAGCAGATTGAGGGGGGAGGGGATAGCATATGCATGAGCTCAGGCTCCAGCCCCAGACCAAGAGGACCATCTCCAGGTTGGGGGCAGGGTGGGGCCCAGGAGCTGCTGTGGACCCTGCTATGTGGCCATGGCCCCCCCTTCCGCAGGCACAGCTGATGACCCCCAATCCTCACAGTTCCTGCCTGTGAACTCACTGCCTGTGAAGTGATTGTATCCACTTAGACTGGCCTTTAGGTTCTGCGGCCAGCACCTAGTGCCTCAGGGACAATCAGACAGCAGGGTGGAACCCAGAGGCAGTTGGTTGGGACCAGACCTGTCTTATAGCCCAGGATGTCCTTTCTTATGCCGGTCAACCCCCTGCAGGAGCCCCTTGGTCCCACAGTGCCCCTGTATCCAGGTGGCACCTGCGGCCCTCCACCCTTCATGTCTACATCTCTCACAGGCCCCCATCCCAAAGGCCCCACCTCACCCTGCGTCCAGGTCTGTACCATATCCCCGTAATCGCTCCCCCTGTCTGGTTCACCCCATCCTTATGCCCACATCATTTCACGTCCCTCCCCAGCCTGTGTCCTCTCTCTGCCCACATGCTCTCCTTCACGTCTCCCCTCCCCTCCAGCATACCCCAGCAGGCAGCACAAATTTCACTTCTGAGACAAAGTACTGTAACTGTATTTATTGTGGATCCAGAGCTTCTGGTGAGGCCCTGGTGGGGAGGGACACAAGGCAAGATGAATGGTGTGAGATGCTTAGAGGTGGCTCCGCTGGTTTGGAGCTTCCAGACTAGGTGAGGGGAAGGCGAGACCTCATGCACACAGCCCGCACCCAGTTGCCCCCAGACAGAGGTGGATGAACAGGCAGGCACTGAGGCGGTGTGGCCAAAGAGGCGCGCGCGCGCACACACACACACATACACACACACACACACACACACACACACACGGAGAGACTCAAGGCTATCTCCACAACTCCAGCCAGTGCAATCGACTTAGTGCAAATTGAATTTTAAAAGGGACAAGTAGGGAAACAGAGTCATGGATGCTTTGAATCTCTCAAGAAATGGAAGGAAGAAAGACAAGAAATGAAAAAAGAAGAGAAAAGGCTGAAAAAAAAAGAGAGGAGGGAGGCGATGGTGATGGGGCCATCCCGTGGAGGAGGCTCAGCTCTGGGATGATATGGGGGTGCTGGTCTCCCGGATGCGGCAGGGGCTGGCCATGAAGATGGAGTTGCCGGGGTGGGGGATGCTGCAGGTCTGCTCTTCCACGGTGTTCCTGAGGCCTGTTCTTCAGCTCCACCTGTAGAGAGTTCAGTGACATGTGGGCAGGGGGCGGGGTGGCAGGGTGGGGCGGGGCAGCAGGGCGGGGCGGGGCATATCTTCCAAAAGCGGCCAGCCTCACCTCCAGAGCCGATTCCTGAGTCACGTAGAGTAGTGGTTTCTGGATGCAGCATATCCTTGATCCAGAGCTAGATGGACTTGAAGAAGTCCTCGATTCCAAGTCCCAGGCATGAGCTGGGTAGCACCATTTCTGCAGGTGGGAAGAGAGTGATTCTTGGCTCCTGGCCATGCCCCACCCATGTATCCCTACTCGCTTGTGGCTAGAAACACCTCACCTTTCATTTTGAGGGTTCTAGGGGTCCAGAGAGCAGCAGTGGTAGCTCTTTTGGAAAAGCAAAGGAACAGGCCTCGTGGAAGTGTCCCTGCATTGCCAGCGTGGAATGTTCTGCAGAGGACAGAGCCGTGTGAGCAGGAGAGTGGCCAGGTGGCCAGGAAGGGCAGTGGGGAGAGCACACACTCACCAGGAAGGCCAGACAGCAGTCCCTCTGGCCTCACCATCACACCGGACCATATCACTTCCTCTCAGCACATCTATTGCACCTGCGTCCTGGCCTTCGGGCTGGCAGCATGTCCGCCCCTCTGGAGAACTGGCTGTAAGGACAACAAGGAGAGAACTGGTTGGGTGGGCAGGAGTGGGTGAGGGGTGGGGTGGCTGGCACATTGGACACTCACCCTCATCTCCAGTCCGAGCGCAGAGGCACCGATCACTGCTCCGTCATCACTCACGAGGCCCACCGTGGCCACGGGCTCTGGAGGCCAGTGCTTTGCTGGCTCGTCACCCGGCTTTTGAGCCTCACCCTGCCTGCGTCTGACCTCCCTCCTCAGAGTACTCACTCACTCCGCCCCGCCTGCCTTGCCTAGTCTGGCCTTGCCTTGTGCCCTTGACTCCCCTGGTGCTGTTCTGTCTGCCATGCCAGACCCAGGGGCTGAGCGGTTAGGGCATACAGCGTCATCAAGATCACTGTGGGCCCTCTCCGCGCCAGACCCTGGGCCGCAGTGCTGCGTTGGAACTGTGTATCCACAGGCCGGGCCCACCGCAGCCTCCTTGCTGCGAAATCTCTCCGGAGCGCCCCACCCGCGGCCACCGCTCCTTCCCGATGATGCCCTGCTGCACTGCCCTCCTGTCCCGCTCTCCGTCCCTCGAAGCTCTGGCACGGGCCTTGAAATCAAGACCCGAGCCAGAGCAGCGCCTAATACCTTCTCTTAAGTGAATTACGGTGGGTGGGATGTGGTGGTGGCTGGGGACCCCTCTGTGTCCTCTGACCCCACTCTGATGTACGACCTGGGCCCAGAATCTCCCACATGTGATGGATCCCTGTGGCCCCCACTGTCCCCAGGTTCACCTCCCTAGAGACAGCAGCCTTGGCCCTTGCTGGCATCCCTGCTTTCTTTCCACTCTGCCCTCTCGACTTGCTCTTTCCCCGGGAAAGGCCCATGGCCCCCCCGCTTTGCTCCGTCTCGGCTCCCCCCGAGAAGATGTCACCTTTGCTCACTGTCCTGCCTTCATCCTGCTGCTTTGCAGGAGGCTTGCCACTTCTCCTCGCTGGCCCTCGCTCCCTAAACCTCCTTCTTCTAGAAGCCTATGAAGCGAGGTCCAGAGAGGTGAAGCGGACTCACCTGCCCAGCAGACGCAGCCCTCACCTGCCCACTGCTGCCAGCTACTCCTCCACCCAGGCCTGGGGGTCGAACCCTGACCAGCAGCTTCCCCTTGTCCGACCAGCCACCACGTCCTGTAACCAAAATTGACCGGGATGAATGTCTGGCTCCTTCCTCCTCTCCAACCCTAGCTCGAGCTGGCAGTCCCACGCCGATGTCACCCTCCCTCCACTGGGCCTGGGAGCCTCCTCCACACTCCTCCTGGCTCCCAGACCTGAACGACCTGCCCGAGCTAGCCCTTCCACCTTTACCACCCTCGCCAGACTCCAGATGGCCGAGGTGCTCCTCGGCCCCTACGCCTCTCCTCCTGCACCCCCATCTTCCCCAGTTTCCCCCGTTCCCCCCACCCTTCCCACCCCCTCCCTCACCCTGCTCCTGGGCCCCTAGCCCGGGCTTTTTCTAACTGGAGTGTCCCCGCCCAGAATTTCCTCCCCTGCCCTGCCAGCCAATCAGATCAGGCCATGCCGGGGCCCCCGCAGGGCCCACCTCCGCCCTGGACTGATCAGGCGCACGTTCCTCTCACCCCGCATCCATCCCGGAATTCTCCAAAGACAGCGTCCCCACACCCCTCCTTTGGCATCCCTTAGACAGCTTCTGGCATTGTCCCTGAACGTGCCCCTCTGGGTTGAGAACATCTGTCCTCTAAGACCATTGGCTCCCCTCTCGGCGCAGTGTGTGCGCTGCATCCTTCCACACTATGTCCGGTACACACTTTGCCCCGTGGCTCCAAGTCCCCGAGCACTGCCCTGCTAAGGATGGGAGTCTCCGGGCTCACACTCTCCGCGTGGTCTGTTGTCCTCGGGTAGGCACTCTGCTGTAACTGGGAAGTTCCCAGGCAAACGCTCTCCCGTGGCTGGGAGTCCTCAGTACCGAACTCTGTCCTGGCTGGGAAGCTCTGGGCACTTACTCTGCCATGGCTTGGGGGTCTCGTGTTTTAAAGGAAGGCAAAGCCACTTTCTGCCACCACTGGCCAAGACCTGACATTACCTCTAGGGTGCTCAGGAATTCACAGCGGAAAGAAGTTCTAAGAGCAACTGTGCGGTGAGAATGGGGAGGGGACTGCACTCGGGCTGCGCGCTCAGCACTGGGCTGCGCGCTGGGTGAGTACTGTGCCGCCGTGCTAGGGTAGTGAGTTAGGCTGCCGCGGCTGGTAATCACTTCCAACCCAAGCCCTGTCTTGTTGGTGGAGCTCATTCGGTGCACTGGGACACCCTAAGAGCCCCTCCTCACCCCCTTCCCAACAGACAGGATAGGCATGCTGCTTGTTTTGCAGCTTGCCGGTACTCTCCGGTGATAAGCCCCGCGGTAGCCTCGAAGCTCTGCCCCACTTCCCTGTCCACTCGGGGCACCAAAACTCAGTGCCGGGAAGAAAACCCTTACCACCTGGCTCTCCTGCCCCTCTTAACCTCTGTAGAAGAGGTGTTGCAGCCCCGTGGTCCACAGAGCTTGCCCACTAAGAGTGTTGGAACTATGAAGGTGGTGGTCTAAGATGGGCATGGCTGGGACCCATGGCCAAAGAACCCAGAGCCACTAGCCCTGTTCATGTAGCAGCATCTCAAGTGTGCAGAGAGGGTGCCGTGACTCAAAGCTCTCACCACAAAGTACTGGTTGCTTGTTAAAGACTACCCAGATATTGTTATGGGTGACTTCCATTTATACTTTGTGAAAACCCCCAAAACATCACCATTAGTGGACCCCAAGCTCCACTGGAGGCAGCCCCCCCCCCATCTGTCATAATCTAACTGAGATGGGACCTCAGTCTCCCTCCCGGTCCCGCTGGTACTAGGATGTGTGAGTCTGCCCTGCCGCCTTGCGGCTATTTAGAGCCCACACTTTCAAAAGACAGCATTGTGTTACTGATTCACAGGCTCACGGGACTCGGGACCCAAGATAGAAGACCCCAGAAACACTCCTGTGTTAGACACAGTGGTGCGGGCTTTTATGCTAAGGAGAGGATCTTGCTCTGAAGCCAAGAACCCTATTATCCAAGGCATTCAGGAACTCCCTAAAGTTTCCCATTAACCACTCTCATTTCTTTCAACTTCATTAGCATGCATAGGGGATACCAAAGGGGGCTACCTGGGTGGCTCAAATAAGCGTCTTGTCCACCAGTGACACTGGTAAATCACAGTGGCACCATGAGTGACCCGGTACATTGCCACGGGTGAACCACCCTGCTTCGGCACCGATCAATGTGGCCTACAATGTATGAGACTGGACTGCCATCTCGCGGTAACTTCTTTCACCCACAACCAGTTTTGTGCCATTGGAAGTGAGAAGCCCTCGCTAGAGCGCAAACATCCTATCACCTGATGAATCTGGTGGGCCTGTGTGTTGCCGCGGTGTCTTTGATGACCTGGTACATTACCGTGGGCAAACCACTGCATCATCAGTAATTTGGTACATTACCGCGGGCAAACCGAGGCACCATCGGTAACTCGATGCATTACCGTGGGCAAATCGTGCCACCATTGGTAACTCGATACGTTACCATGGTCAGATCGCGGCATCATTGGCAACTCGATACATTACCGTGGTCAAATTGCGGCATCATTGGTAAGCGGTACATTACCGTGGACAAATCATGACATCATCAGTAACTCAGTACATTACCGTAGGCAAATCGCGGCACTACGGGTAACTGGTACATTACTGTGGACAAATTGTGGCACCCACTGGTAACTGGTATGTTACCATGAGCAAACTGTGGCATCACTGCTACCGGTACATTACCGTGGGCAAACCACGGCATCGTTAGTAACTTGGTACATTACCGCGGGCAAATCGTGGCTTCGGCACCAGTCACCTCAGGCTGTGATGTGTAAGACTGGACTGCCATCTCGCGGTGACTTCTGTGTTTAACCCACAACCAATTCTGTGTCATTGACAGTGAGAAGCCCCCGCTAGTCTCAGGGAACATCTCTAGAAGTGCACAAACAACCCATCCTGATGAGTCTGGTGAACCAGTGATGCTGACATGGCATCACTGGTAACCTGGTACACTACCACGAGTAAACCAAGGCATTACGGGTAACTTGGTACATTCCCGCAGGCAAATTGCAGCATCAATGGTAACTGGTACATTACCGCGTGCAAACCACGGCATCATTGGTAACTGGTACATTACCGCATGCAAACCGTGGCATCACTGGTTACTGGTACATTACCGTGGGCAAATCGTGACATCACTGATAAGCGGTACATTACTGCGGGCCGATCGCGGCTTCAGCACCAGTCACCCCGGCCATGATACATAAGACTGGACTGCCATCTCGCGGTGACTTCTGTGTTTAACCCACATCCAATTCCGTGCCACTGACAGTGAGCATCTCTCACTAGTTTCAGGGCTCACCAATGAAAGAGACACCTCTAGAAATATACAAACATCCTGTCCCCTGAGGACTCTGGTGGACCACCACGGCAGTATCGGTTACCCAGGATGTTGCTGTAGGTGAACCTTAGCTGCTGTCTCGTAGTGACTTCAGCACCACCGTAAGAATGAGATGTGCACCTCATTTCGGGGTATAAGACCAAAGAAATGAACAAGCAGCCTGGGTGATACTGGCAGTCCATTTGGCACGGTCCAGTCTCTGGCCTCTAGTCACAGACTATGGCACACATGTACTATGCACATGCATGCTGCGTGTGCTTGCCGGGCAAGTATAACAATCCCCAAGAGCTCTTGGCAGGGAACTGGACCCTGATCAGAAGAAGCACACTAACCTTGTTAGTCCTCACGGTTCACAGCTTCCCCAGACTTTGAGGCGTTTGCAGCACTTGCTTTGAAGACCTGGAAGATCTTTGGCCGCATACCTCCTGGCCACTCCCAGGTTTTTTGCATTCGAAGTATGTAATTAGCATCTCAAAACCCAAATCAGATGGGAATGTTAATGCCAGGGCCTTAGGGCAGAGGAGCTCTAACACTGGGGGGAGGATAGAGGGTACTTCAACCAAAACCTCTGCAATTGGAGTCCATCTTTCGTGGAGTTGCTTCTCTGATGTTTGTGGCGCAGGCCACGATTCCCGTGTCTGGTAGAAGTGATTTGAGTTCCGTGCAATGGTGCCAAAATCAAGTCATGGGGCTGCAAATATGGCACCATACAAGCTTACACAAATGCCCTGTGCTCCTGGGGACCCTTGTGGACTGCTGTGGCACCGTGCGTGACCTGAAATGTTGCCGCGAACAAACCACATCCACCGCCACTGGGCTTGTGATCTGTGAGAGTGGCGACTTGGGTTTCCCGATTCTGCACCATCCTGAGCATGAGTGCGCTCCGGTTTTAGGGGCCCAAGACTGAAGGGGTTAACTCTAAAATGCACAAGTGTCCTCTCATTCTGATGACCCTCGTGAACTTTATGGCGTGACGGTTGACGTGGGGTGTTGCCACTAGCGGCGAACCCCAGTGTCAATCAACAGCCTTCAAGGCTGCAATATGTGAGTGTGCTGCCCTCTTGCGACAACTTCTGTCTACCCATCCATAAACCTGTTTTGCGCCATCCTGGGAGTAAATGAACCTGATGAGATCCACAGCCAAGGATAAGAGAAACACTCCAGACTGCTCTAGCACTGGACATGGCAGCCACACAAGATCCCTGTGCCAGATGGAGACACCGCGGGGAGTGTCCCTCTGTTGCCTGGGCTCAAGTGTCCTGTTGTTGCCTTTACGCTTGACCACAGGACTCTGGAATTCCTCCTTGCTTGTTACCTTTGCCTAGTCCTCACAATTTGGGGATTACAGATGATGGTCTCTTCCTGGATTTAGATAAACCCAGGGCTCCTGCATTAAGACTTGAGGTTCCAGGCACAAAATGGCCGTAAGGTTACAATCCTTGTCCTTGATCCTTCCGGTAGAGTCAAGCAGCTCTCTGGGGCTTTGAATTCCTGAGGAAGGTAGGGCAGTTTTACCTGTGGCTCTGCTTCCATCGGCACATTTGCATGTCTATAGGACAGAATTGAAAGTGAGTGCTGGGCCTCTGTTCTGCCCCAGGGAGGTGGTCTTGTCAGTGAAGGAACTGCACAGGCTCTGCCCCTGGGCTTTGGGGATCCTTGGGGTCAAGTCTGGTCTTTGCTGGCCACGATGACAGTGGATGGTTAGTTCTGCAATCCACACATACAGAGTTCAATGTCACGGTCTGGGGAAGCCATGTGGGGCAGTGGGCAGTGGGTGGCAAAGCCTGGCTGTATCCTGTTCCTGCTGTGCTCCTTTGGCCAAGGGGATCTATCCCTCTGTCCATGAGGGTCTGCCTCCAGCCCTATAGGTCCACCTTCTCAGTCCTTGTGGGCTCGTATCCTCTGGCCATGCGAGTCTAGCTTCCCTGATTATTTGAGTCTACCTCCTCTATTTAAGGGGATCCACCTCCCGTGGCCATACAAGTCCTCGTCCTCTGGTCACATGGTCATCTCCTGTAGTCATGCAAGTCTACCTCATGTTCATCAAGGCTACCCCCAGCAGTTATGATCTTCCCTGGCCATTCTAGGCCTCTTTGGTCACATGGATCCTCCTTCTCTGGTCATGCAGGTGTACTTCCTCTGTCCATATCAGTCCTCTTTCTCTGACCATGTATGTCCTCTTCCTCTGGCCACTCAGGGCCTTGAATTCTGGTCATGTAAGTCCACTTCTTCTGATCATGTGGGTCTGGCCCTGTGGATCTATCTCCCCTGACCACACTAGTTCTATTCTGGTCTGCATGCTGGTCTACATCCTGTGGTCATGCAGGTCCACTCCCCCTGGGGATTAAGTCCACCTCTATTGGTCATTCAAGCCCATCTCCTCCAGTGATGAAAATCTACCTATCCTGGACATGTGGGGTCACCTCCCCTAGCTATACTAGTCTTCTTTCTCTGGGTATGGTGGTCCTCCTCCTCCACTGGTCATGTGAACCACCTCTCCTCGCCATGTGGCTCTACCTCCTGTGGCCACAGTAGTCCTCCTCCTCTGGCCATGTTAGTCCTCCTTTAGACAGAGGGATCCTTTCCCTGTGCTCATTCAGATCTACCTCTTCTGGTCACACAGGTCCACCTCCATGAAGGTCATGTATTTCCTTTGGTCATGTGGGTTCACTTCCGCTGGCCATGAGGTCCACCTCCTCTGGTCACGTGGTTACATTTTTTCTTGCCACATAAAGTCTATCCCCACTTGTGGCTCCCAGCTGGGGTGTAAGCCTCAGAGATTGAAAATGGAGACCTGATGTGGCATCTCATCGCATTCTTGTCCAACTCAGATCTTCCAAGGTTAGCTGCCACTTCCTCCACCTTTCCTTCCTTCGGTTTGTTCCTTCTGAGGACGTGGCTCTCAGGCCTCCACATGCTCATTCCCATTCTTCTCCATCCCCAAGAACAATCAGTGAGAAGATATCTCAGTCTTATCTCAGGAAAGCTGGGCTATTTCCTGTCTCTCTTTCCAACCGCCAGCTGTAGAACAAACCCACTCTTAATAGCTGGGCATAGGCACCCAGCAGGGGACTGACCACCCAGGGTATTAACTAGTCTAGCTGGGGACTGACTAGCCATTGCCGTTGTAATTTATAGTTGGGGACTAACCATCCACTGGGCTATTATTAATTTCTCACTGGGCCCTGACCATCCACCGGGATTTTAATCTGTAGTTGGGGACTAACTACCTACTAAGGTATTATTCTCCAGTGAGGCCTGACCCCCATTGAGGTATTCATTTCTAGTTGGTGGAGACTGGCCTCCAGTATCATCCACACCTGGCCCAACTTCCATAGGAACTCTCCCAGCTGGTTCCAACCCCACCTGGACACCTTGTTTCCAGCCAAGGACTAACTTCTGGGTCATCTTGAGTATAGTGATGTCACGTAACCTGTGTGTGGGCACAGTGCTGTCACCTGGGGCACGTGACTGCCTCTTGGATACAGGCTGAAGATGCCATCTATAAAGTAAAGAAAGGCTTTGTAAGAAACCAATCTTGTGGATAGCTGAGCTCAGTTTGTAGCTACCAGACCTGTGAGAGTACTGATTCCACCTTTTAGGCTGCTCAGTCCTTCATGTTTCTTACAACAGCAGCTAATTCATAGAGCTGGTATCTGGTGGGTAGTGGGAAATAGTCCTTCACAGACCTCCACACACTCCTGTAGCCCATATACTGCCCCAGCTTCTGCCAAACCAGCCTCCCAAGGACCCACTTCCCCAAACCAGGCTTCTCAGAGTCCTGGGCCCTTGCACATACAGCCACCTGCTGAGAGGTGCCAACTTGCCTGTGTGGCACTATACCCTACAGTCAGATGTGTGTTGGTTTCTTGTCCTGACAAAATATCACAAGCAGAGGCTGTGAGCAATAGGATTTATTCTCACACAGCTATGGAAACCATGAATCTGCAATTAAGGAGTAGGCAAGGATGTACTCCCCCAGGGGTGGTTTTTTTTCAACCTCTGGGTATTCTAGGACTTCCTTGGCTGAGGCCACATCCCCCTAGTCTCTGCTGTTGTATTCTGCCTCGCTGGTGTACCTTGTCTCTGTGCCCTAGTCTCTTCTGTGATATGGAGGGACTCTCCTCTGATAAGATATGAATGGGGGGGGTCATTATTCAGCCCAGGCAAAGTAGCAAGAGACAGACATTGGCTTCAGTAGCCACTTAGGTTCGTAGGTATCCTCATGATATCTAGCTTGTCTTTCCTTTTACAAAGCCTTGTCCATCTTCTTCACCACCTGCCCTGCTGGTCTCAGTTGCAGAGGCTGTGCAGCAACATTCTATAGACAGCCGGGCACCATGGCTCTAATGTTCCAGGACACCAGGCCCTTGTCTATGGCTTCTGAGACTATCGTGTGTCCCTGCTTCTCTAGTTGAATCTTTTTTTTTTTTTTTTTTGAGACAGGGTCTCACTGTACAGTTCAGATTGGCTCTGAGCTCACTATATAGCTCAGGCAAACCTCCAACTCAGCAATCCTCCTGCCTCTGCCTCCTGAGTGCTGGGATTACAGGTTTGAGCCACCAAGCCTGGTAGTTGTGGTATGTGGTACTGGTTGCCAGTGGGTGTGAGCCACCATACCCACTATCATTATATGTGGTTACCAGGGATCAAACCAGGAACCTTGTACTTGCTAAGCAGGCACCAGAAGCATTGAGCTAAATCTCTGGCACCCCATTTTTTTTTTTCTTTTTGAGACAGGGTCTTGTTCTGTAGTTCAGGCTGGCCCTGAGCTCACTATGTAGCCCAGGCAAGTCTTGAATTCAGCAATCCTCCTGCCTCTGCCTCCCAAGTGCTGGGATTACAGCCATGAGCCGCCATGCCCAGCATTGTGGTATGTGGTACTGACTGCTGGTGGATGTGAGTCATCACGCCCAGTATTGTTGTATGTGATTACTGGGGATCAAACCAGGGACCTTGTGCTTGCCAGGCAGGCACAAGAAACACTGAGCTAAATCTCAGGCCCTCTAGTTGAATATTGATGGATGCCCATTGTCTCATGGATTTCAATGTGGACATCAAGGAAGATGGCCAGTCCAAAGAGGAGAAGGACTGAAGAAAGAGGTCCAGTGGTTTGACCAGGATAGAACCAGGGACCTTGTGCTTGCTAGGCAGGTGGTGGAACTACTGAGGTAAATCTTTGGCCCGCCTGGGATTGTTTTTGTATCCATGTGGGCACTCCATGCTGGGCACTGCAAAGCTGAGAGGGAAGCTACCCATTCCCCACATGCCATCTGTAAGGAAGCTCTTTTACTGTCTATACCCAGTGGGGTCCATTTTCCAGCTGTTCTAGAATCTGAAGGTGCCTATGCCACTAAAACACAGTGGAGAGTCGCTCTGACTATAAAGCCTAAGCTTTAGGAATTCATGGATTTTGTTCCCAAGAGAAGCCAGTCTTCATGCATGGTGTCTCACTTCCATGAGACCACCATGTTGTAAGGAAGCCCAGGCTAGCCAGGAGGCTCAGGACTACTTAGATTGTCCCATAGAGCCCAGTTGATAACAATATGCAGCCAACTGACTCAGCTGAGGCTCGTCACACAGGGATCAGCAAACTCTGCCCTAGGTCCTGACCTGAGATTGTAAGAGAAAGTTAAGTCATTTTAAAGTGCTTGTTTTTAGATGATTGGTCAGGTCACAGTCAACAATTGATGCAACCCTCTTCTATCTCTCCCGGCAGCTCTTGCTCCAGAGTATGGCAGGAACACCAGGCAAACTGCTCTGGCTCAACTCCTTACCTGGGGTCTAAAGGTATGGATGGAAGACTGTAGGGAAAATGAAAAGTGGGCAGTTCCCCTAAACCTCTCCTGGAGGAAATTGGCAAGTGACACATGGTGTGTGTCATCTCAGTGGTCAGACATGAAGCCAACAGAGTCCTGAGACATCAGCTGATCTTGTCCTTCTAATTATGACTGAGGTCTAAAAGGACAGGGACGGCACAATGAGTCCGAGGTGGACTGCTACAGAAATGGGTCCACGGCACAGTCCCCTGTGGCTAGCTGTTGAGTCACAGGAGACTTCCAAGATGATCACTCTCCAACTCTACTTTCTGGAGAATTTCCAACCCCATCCTGGCCTCTGCTCTTCTGGGACTTAGAAAGAGTGTGGACGCTCCAGCGAGAAGCAGGAGCCCCCGGGAACTCTTTGACCGTTAGTAGTACAGGCTCAGGTTACCCCACCACCAACTGTGATTGGGTATCTGCCCTGAGTTCTGGTGGCTCTTACCAGCTTGCTGCTTGGGGGTTCAGAGTTGGGGAAAAGACAGGACAGAGCATTCATCCATATAATGGCATTCATAAGGCTCCTAAGGGCAGCTCTGCCTACACTGTACCAGCTGGCACACGGCTTCAGCCCAATGTGCCCAGACCTCTGTCTGTGGCTCAACCCATCCTCTGAAGCCCTGGAAGGGTGATAGGTGGGTTCTTACCTTCTTATCACACATGATATCTCCACTTGCCATCTAACCCATCCACAGATGGTTTGTGGGCTCTGGCCTCTGACCTCTATCTGCCCTGTAGCCTTTGCTGGTTTCTGCTGACCACGGACTGCTCTTTCGATTGCTGGTCCTTGGGCTTCCCTATCCCTTCCTGCAGTCTCATCACTGACCACCCTGCTCCGGCACCCCTGCCATAGGAGATATGTCCATTGTCACTTCTGGGTGAGGATATCACCATGTGCACAAGCTGGAATTCTCACTTGGTGACCAAACATGGGTTTTCATGGTTGTAGGGAATGTGTCAGGATGGCCTCCGGGGGCTAATCCCTGCTTCCAAGATGGAACATAGGAGGCCCTGGGTTTCAGCCTTATAACCTTGCTTGGCTGTAGGTCTTTCAGCCCTTTCCTCCTCTCTTTCTCTTTACCCTAGAGGTTCCTCGAAAAGCCTGCCTGTTTGCCTGCTCTGCAGCTCCACATCTTTTCACCTTCCTGCCATGTCTAGCCCATGTTGACATCAATAAGATGCCAAAACACAAGCCAATCTCACTTCCTGCAAGCTGCCTACCTGTCCATTCCCCCAGGCACACAAGGACCCTTCCTCCAAAGTCAAGCCAAGCTGCCTGCAGGACTCTCCCACCCTACTGGGCAGGTCCAGGCTGCCATCTTCTGCTTGGTCCACAAGAGTGACTTCCACCTTGAACCTTAGGGAGTCCACACCAGTTGCATGGGACCCAAGATGGCTGGAGAGTTTCCCAGGCAGGAAAGAGGCAGGTTGCCCTAATCTCTACCAGACCCCTGGGGACAAAGAGAGCAATGGCCATTAGGCACCAGGACTCCAGGAGCAAAGGCAATGTATCCCATGTTATGTTGTCACAGTGAGCCCCTGGGAAGAGGTCCCCAATCCCTACGGGGCCAGGAAGGGAGCTTAACGAGATGGGATGGAAGCCCCTATGAGGGTCAAGTTCACAGCAGGAGCTCAGGGCATATTTGTTGAATGAATGTATTACGGAGAGACTGTATAAACTGGTACTTAGAGTTAGAAAAAGGAGGTTGCCTAGTTTTTCTAGGTGGACGGCGCTCTCTTGGTTTGGATTCAAGGGGGAACAAGGGCCTCCTTCCTGCAACCATACAGATTGTTCCTGGCCCTTCTGGAATCATCTGGAAGTTAATCCTTTGGAAAACAAATATTTCAGACATCTCAACAACACAGGCCCTCCAAGTGGGAGCTTGAGCAGATGGGCCAGAGGCTTGGAAACTCTCCCCCACGCCCAGATGCTTAAGCCCCCCAAACCTCCTCAGCAACGTCCATGGGGGACGCAGAGTGCGGCCAGGAAAGTGTCAGAGCAGCCAGCCACCTGCCTGGGCCCCCGCTCCTGGCCCTGTCCGTTCTCTTTGGCAGCTCCTGCACGGACAGGACATTCCTGAAGGCTGAGCTGCACGCTGGGGGCTGGAGTTGGAACAGCCAAGGAAGGCCCACCGGCACCCCAGGGTCATGCAGCTTCTCTCCTCCCTCCCTGTCCCTTATCATCTCCAAGTCTGCTGGACTCAGAACTAGTGGACACTGTCCTGTTTCCCTTCCTGCAGCTATGCCAAGGGGTCCCTCTATCCTAAGCCCTGAGGGTCCTCTCTGCCCTCTGTGTTGGGGCTGCAGATCGCACTGGAGCCCTGGTGCGTTCATTGTCTCTTGCCTGGGTTTGGGCTATTACTTGGCCCCTGACCTTGCCAGTGTACCAGACCTCTCTTCCACCCAGACCAGAGCCCCTTACGGACAGATTACCTCCTTTGGACCCTCTGGTCCCTCTCTCTCAAAGCTGGCACTCCACAGCTGTGGGCCTAGCGTTTTACCAGCTCGGATGGGGTTAGCCTACTAGGTGAAGAAGAAGACGTGAACACTCCAGTGGCAAGAAAGGGGCCAAAGGTGTGGAGCAGAAGGTTGGTACTCCGAGGTGGCCAGCAAGGGCTGGTCTTTGTTCACGTGTTCTCCAGACACTCTAATAGAACCTGGTCCATGAACTGGGACAAGAAGTGACCTGCTACTTCCAGTTGTGCCCATGAATCTCCAGAAGGGTCCTTGCTCTTCTTGGTGGGGAGGGATCGGATTTCCAAGGGCCTCAGATCACAAAGATATAAAATGATGAAAGAGCCTAGGCTGGAGAAGAACTCTTCCTCACACTAAGTGTCTTTCCAGTGGTGGCTCACAGAGATTCCCTGGTGGTAGCACCCTGTCATCTTGGGGATGAACAGAGAGGAACTGGACTGCACTGGGTGTAACTGGGGAGGAGGGTACGAAGCAATTCTAACCAGAGAGAATCCCCTCCGGTCCATTAGCAAGGCTGGGGAGGAAGACCCGCAGGGAGGTGACTATTCTAGAGGTTCTGTAGTCTGGGAATGGAGTGAGCTTCTAGGAGGGTCATCTCTGCAATGGGCCTTGGACTTGACCCCAGCAGGAACTCTCTGCCCCCAGTGGGGGAAGCCACTAGAAGGGGACAAAGAGACGGGGTAAAGCAAGGTGCTGAGGGGTCCTGGGAAAGAGGGGCTTATACTGTGTAGAACCAACAGTGTCTGACTTGAGGAACATCCAGGCCTGTCCTCTGTCTCACCCCTCACACTACATATTTCCAGAAAGAAATCATTTCCAATTCCAAAGGGCTCCATGGAGGCGGATTTTTCCATCTGGGCTTCACTGATGAGCTCTTTTGGAGGAAACTTCTGTGTTAACTCACTTCCCTCATCCGCGCCTCATGTGGGGACCGCGAAGGGAGGCAGAGATCTTGGTGGCTGGGAATCGCCCGGGTATGTTCTTGGACCTCGCAGGCAGCTCGTAGCTCCGGCCTTTCCCAAGCAGGTCCCCACCTGGCCAGTGGTATGACTGAATCAGGGGTCTGGATCCCCAGAGGCCATTGGGATGCGGGTAGATGGGCCACTTTCTGCACGTGCAGCCCAGCTCAGCGGCCTCCCACCCCCTCTCCTGGGTCCTCTCTCACATCCGGCCCAGGCAGGGCCATTTCCCACACTGTGGCTTCCAACTGCTCAGTCCAGACTCCATCTGCCTCCCCTGCCTGAGGAGCTGGCTGCCTGCTTCCCACTGTGGCTCCGCCTCCCTCATCCCCAGATCTCAGCCTTGCCCCCAGGGTTCTGAGAGGATGCACCCCTTTCCTATGACATGCTCTTCCCTTAGTCAGCACATCTGATCCCCCACTTTTTCCCTGTAGCTGAGATCTCCTCCCCATCTCTATTCCTGGCACTCACAAGCTCCTGATGGTCTGTGAATGTCCTTGTTTCCTTCCTGTGTCCCTGGTGCCACCCTCTCCCTTATAGTGACATTTCTTGGAAAAGGTGACTATTCCAGACTGACAAGTGCCCCCCCCAATAAAAACCCTAATAAATTAGATCCTTAAACCCTAGGACTTTAGAATGTGTCCATATATATACATATGGTTTTTATAGAAGTCATTTGATTAGAATAAGGCCTTAATTCACATGACCGATGTCCTTATAAGAAAAGACCAGAACATAGGCACACAGGGATGACCACATGAGGACACAGGGAGGGGACACCAGCTGTGAGCCAAGGAGAGAGGCCTCAGGAGGGACCAGGCCCACTGCATGTGGATGGTGTTGGCCTTCCAGCCTCCAGGTTGTAAAGGAATGAATTTGTGTTGTGGAAGCAGTCCGTGGCGCTTTTTGATACCATCCCAAGCTGATTAAAGTGCTGATGGTCCTGCTCTGCCTGCCCTGCTTTCTCTGCACATTACCACCTGTTCTTCCCAGCAGACGGAAAATACCCCTTCTTATAAGACAGTCCTCTCTGTAGTCACATTGCCTCCGAAGGACTCTCATTGACCCCTGCTTAGAGCTGACAGAGTGTGTCCCTTGGCCTCTTATAGCCCTCCCTGCTCTGATGCTTCACAAGGCCCAGGCCTGATCTCTGAGTTCTTGGCCCTGTCTGCCTTGGCCCCTTCTGGACATGGCTGGATGAAGTCCTCAGAGGCTCAGCCCCTTGGATGCATAGACGAGGACACTGAGGCCCAAGCAGGGAGGATGTAGCCTCTCCAGACCTTCTGGGAGGGTGACATTCTGCTCTTCTATGCTGCAGCCCCTGCTAGGTTAGCAGCAATAGGTGCAGAGCAGGGACGGTATGTCAGCAGATGGGGTGTGGGTGCATCTCAGCTCTCTCCTGAACCTCCCAGAAGGGGCAGCTGTTGAGCCATGTCAGCCCAGGGCTGGGATCAGCTCTGACCTTGGGGTCCTGCACTATTTGCTCAGGAGTTACCCTGCCCACCGTGGCCAAGCCCTCATGGCTTGGGAAGAATCTGTTCCTTCTGGCCTCAGTTTTTACGCAGGCACAGTCAACCACAGAGGTGCTTGGGGTCTGGATATACCGTCTGGACACACACAGTGTATTACTCTGAAGCTCCTAGAGGGTCTGCCACCAGGGGCCCTTGGGTGTAGTAAACCTGGGGTGGTCTGTGCCCTGAGCCCAGAGCCTCCCCAACAACCTATTTCTTTTATTTTTTTTATTTTTTTTTATTTTTGAGACAGGGTCTTGCCTTATAGTTCAGGCTGGCCCTGAGCTCACTATGGTGCCCAGGCAAGCCTTGAACTCAGCAATCCTCCTGTCTCTGCCTCCCGAGTGCTGGGATTACAGGCGTGAGCCACCACGCCCGGTATTGTGGTATGCGGTGTTGATTGTTGGTGGGCGTGTCTCCACACCCAGCATTATATGTGGTTACCGGGGATCGAACTCAGGACCTTGCGCTTGCAAGGCCAGCGCCGGAACCACTGAGCTAACCCTCCGGCCCCCCAACAACCTATTTCTTCAAGCAGGAGCTAGCTGGGTGAGCCTGGAGAGCAGGCTATGGCAGGTGTGGGGTCTTCACTTCCCTGTCCCTTTGGAGGGTGATCTGGGAGCTGGGTAGTGTCCCACAGTGTGAGGGCCACTGGAGCAACTGCTCTTTTAAGAGGCCCCTTCCCTCCCTCTGCCTCTCCCATTGGGCCTCAGTGGCACTTGTTATGACAAAGGAGGGATTTCAGGCTGTGGGACCCTTTGATCAATCTAGTCAGTGCCTGGGCCCTCTGAAACACCCCAAGAAGATGTCCTTCTATACCTAGACCGGCTCTGCCTGGCTGGATGACCCCAGGCTGCTCATTCTGCGCCATCCCTGACCCTGCTCAGGCCCCAAGCCCCCATCTCCACGTGCCTCCTGGAACAGAGCGGCCCCTTCCCACGAGGAGCACTGGGTCCTCAGGAGTGACCCTGGCCTCTCAGTTCTGCTCTCGTGACATCCCCTCCCTGGTTTCTTTCCTGCGGGACTTCCTCTGGGTTTATTGTTTTAAGTTGGTGGTTGGGCCAACAGCCAGCTTAAGTTTCACCCCTTTTCACTGCCTGTTATCCGCCCCCCACCCTTCCTCCCCCATCTCTTTTCTGCCCTGGACCCAGGGCTGGGTAGTGGAGTTAAAACTAGGGACAGGGAATTTGGTGACTGGGCAAAGGACCTTAAAAAAAGGAGAAGAGAAAATAATAAATCTCTCTCTTTCTCCCTTTCTTTCCCTTCCTCAACTGACCCCTCCTTTCCCTCCCGTCATAAAACAAGGAATTTATTTTTCACATTGTACTCAGAGTTACAAACATCCATTCTGGTCTTCCTGCTGAGCTGGGCTGGCGGGCTGAGTTCTTGGGTTTATTTTGGGGGTGGGCAGTGGGGAGCAGGGGGCTGGAGGGGGCAGGGAGTGTTTGTTTTCTATTGCTTTTGCGGAAAAAGGAGGGAGCAAGGGCCTTGTGGAGGCAGTGCAGGGGCCCTCCCCCCATTCCTCAGAAGGCAGAGAGGAAGGTTCAGAGCCAGAGGGCCAGGCTCTCCTGCTTCACTTCCCTCTTCCCTTCTAGGGCTGAGGTTAAATAGGGGGCAACAGGGGCCTGTGACCCCTGCCCTCTGACATCTTTGAACTGAGTCTTTGATGTCTTAGCATCATTCCCCAAAGCTGGGGAGCGGCTGGACTTGGTGGGAGTTTGACCCTCTAGAATGTCAAGGAGGAGGAGCAGCAGCCAAGCCAACAGTGCCCACCCCACTGGCCTCAGTCCACTATTCCTCTTGCCTATATCTGCCCATTCAGCCATCCTCCATCCACCTCCTCTTTATATCTTGTGGAAGGCTGATGCCTTCCAGGGGGAGACTCAGGCCAAGAGGGAACACTATCTTTGTCTACCTTAGCTCCAGTCCTTCCTGTTCCTGGAGAGCCCTAAGGGTCAGGGCTGGTGACAGGCCTGCTGGCATTCAGGGTCATGTACCAGGTGCATGGCTCCCTTGTCCCTCTCTGCCCTCTGCAAATCCAAGTCTTCTTCTCAGCTCTGGCCATTCTAGGGCACAGGCATTTTCCCTGGGAGGCCTCCTCAGCCCACACTGAGGGAGGACAGACTGTCCAGCACCCTGGGGTCACCCTTGCTGACAAACACATTCCTATTTTCATCTTCAAATTCCCACCCTCCCCATCTTCAGTTTGCAGCATCTTCAAACTGCCCTCCCCAGGATTCTGCTGGGTGTGGGGTCCCTCAGGAGCCAGAGAACTGGCTTGTGTGATAAGGCATGTAGTCACCCTTCGCCTCTATATGGGTCTAGGCATGGGTCTGTATATGGGTCGGGACACAGTCCCATCCTGCCTTCTTGGTGGGCCTGGTGGCTGTTCAGAGGTGAGACAGTTTAGCAGTGGACTAGAAGAGGACAGATCCATGAGAAATTAGAAGCAAGAGCTACATGATCCCTAGTGTGCTCGTTTTTGTCTCTCTTTCTCTCCCAACTCTCCCCTGGCTGGCTGTCGCCTCTAGTCCCACTCAAGCCAGAGTGTTCCAGGGTCTTGCAAGCTACCTCCAATCCCTCTGAGCATGTGTGCTAGCCTGTGTGGGCTGGGGTCTGAGCTCCCCAGGCTTCCCTGAGCACAGAAATAGGGCTGGGCCATTCCCATGGGCAGCCATGGGGCCTGGTGGGTGGGCAGAGGCAGAGGACTGGGGCTGGCAGGCCTGGGGACACCAGCAAGGCCTCTTCCTTACCCCACCCACAAGTTTAGTTTCTGCCAGGTTTCTGAGGGTATTATCATTAATATATTATTACAGCACGCAGAACCAGCACAGAGCTCATGAGTGATTTATTTAGCATGTGGCCTCATTGATTAGGGCCAACTTTCCATGGTGGCGGGCCAGGCAGCACCTCGGCCTCCAAGAATCTCCAGCACAGGGGGGTGGTTGCTGCTGAGCGCCTCTGAGACTCTACCCCTCCCACCACTGCCAAAGGCTCTCTTGTGAGGAGGGGGCGGCCTTACACTGGGAAGGAAACCTGGAAGAGAACTCAAGCATCTACCAAGCCTTCCAGTGAGCCATGTGCCTGCTGGTGACAGCAGGCTGGTAATGAGAGAGCTGGGCTGGGCGCTGGCATGGATGGATGAACCCCACTGCCAGCTTGGTCCTTCCAGCAGGACAGCAGGCTGGGGGCCTGTGAAGACTCAAGAGCTCACATCCTGGTGAGCTGGGTGGGCTCTGGACTTACGTCTGAGGCTCAGGCCGCAGCACCCCAGTGACCCAGGCTAGCTGTTCCTTTGAGCCCACCCAGTGACCCCCATCACTCTCGAGTGGTGCTGGGGCGGGGAGTCTGGGTCCTCCCACCTGGCATCTGGACTCCAGGGTCAATTCATCTGTGACTCCTGTGGCACAGGGCCTGAGAGAGGCCACCACTCTGTCCACACCCTCGTGGGCAATCGGGTTCTCCCATTGTACCCCTGGGCCAGTTAAAAGAGTGATGAACAAGGAAAACGATCCAGTCGGAGGGGAAGGGCCTCACTGGCAGGGGTTTCCCAGGAGCCCCAGCTCCCTGACCCACTGCAAAGACAGGCATTTGCTTAGGATAAGGCTAATTCCTGGGGTCTCTTTGATCACTGCCCCCAGAACCAAGCTGGCCTGGCCTGGTTTAGTAGCCAAGTCTCCCTAGGACCCAACAGGCTTCACAGGGACATCAAACCTCAGCTAGCTAGCAGGGTGCAGCCCCTTTGCCCCCTCAGAGGGTCCTCGTGGCATGCCCTGAGGGGCGGAGTGACAGTGGAGGGAACACTGGGCCCGGGGAAGCCTTGAGTGAGTACAGAGATCCTCCACAAGGAGCCGTGAGTATAGGCAAGGACTGTGCCAGGCATTTTGAGCTGCTACCAGCCCTTGACTGCATCCCCGTTCCCCTCGCCTGATGGGCCCAGGACTTGGCCAGGGACAGACGTACTCACTGTAGGACAAAGAGGTGGCACTGGAGCCTGGATCCCGACTCAGAGCCTGAGGCCACTGTAGAGGCTGGGGGTCAGGAATAGAGCCAGGGAAGAGCGGGTCTGCATTACCGGCAGCAAGGAGGGCTCATCCCTGGCAGCTGGATTGGGCTTCTCAGAGTGCATGGGCAGGGGGTACAAAGGGAGGAAATTTCAGCAACACAGGGCAGACCTCCAGGAGACGAGAGGCCCGAGCAGTATGGACTTCCCACGGACTTGGAAAGGTCTCCTAGTGATGATCCATCACGCAGAGCAGCTCAAACTCATGGGTCTGGGCCTCAGCGCCTCCCTTACTGCTTCTCAGTAAGCCTAACCACAAGAGCTTTTACGGCCTCTGGTCCTCTATCTAGGCACCAGTCATAGTCCTGCCATGAGGTTGGTGTCACCCCTGGCTCCCGGGATTGGATCTGGCGGGAGTGGCCTCAAAAAGTGACTGTATTACCCAGCACCTTTCTTTCCAGGCAGGAAAGCAGCTGGGCTCCAGCCCCAACATGCTGTCATTTCTCCTCCTGTCCCTTTTTATGACTAATAAAGGGATTATAACCCCATGCATATACAAAGGGCACACTGAAAATGGCTCCTGGTAATAATGACATTTGTAGCAGTGCCTCTTGGCCAGGCATGCTCCCAGAGGGGGGACCCTACCCTAGATATTCAAAGCATCTTGCCCACCCAGGGATGGAGGAACAGGTTCAGTGTACACCCAGCATGAGCATAACCGTTCCCAAGAGAGCTTGGGGAGGAGACAAAAGGAGTCTCCTCTCTATGGCCATCCCGCCCTGCCCTCTTCTTCTCAGGCCTTTACCCCTTCCAGCAAGTAGCTCTGAGTTCAGGACACCAGTGGGCTCTGTTGCTAACCTCCTGAGGGTAAGCATGCCTTGGGGTGGGGGCACTGTGAGTCTTCCCTCTTTTCCTTTACAGTACTAGTAAGCCTACAGGCTCAGTTTTCCCATCTGTCAGGTGTTTGGCTTGCAAGGACCAAACAAAGCGGATTTTTTTTTTTTTTTTAAGACAGGGTCTTGCTTTGTAGTTCAGGCTGGCCCTGAGCTCACTATGTAGCCCAGGCAAGCCTTGAACTCAGCAGTCCTCCTGTCTCTGCCTCCCGAGTGCTGGGATTACAGGCATGAGCCACCATGCCCGGCACTGTGGTATGTGGTATTGATTGCTGGTGGGTGTGAGTCACCACGCCCAGCACTGTATGTGGTTACAGGGGATCAAACTCAGGACCTTGCGCTTGCAAGGCGAGCGCTGGAACCACTGAGCTGAATCTCCAGCCCAAAGCTGATTATTTTACCCCTCGCTTCTTTCTTGTTCTGTCCTGAAGTTGCATGCTGTGATGGCCTGTACCACTGCTACAAACTGCCACATCAGAAAGGAACTGTCAGGCCTGGGCTGTGGAAGGCCTAGGAGGTAGGAGGCCCCAGGTGGCTCATGAGCCATGGCTGCCTCCTCCCCAAAGTCCCACTGGAAAGCTTTGGAAATTAACTCCTATTTTCCCTTCTCCCTGACATGCTCTGTCTCAGTGAGGTGGCCTAGAAAGACATCTGTTACCTTTTAAGATTAATTTCCTATTAAGATTCTTCTGTTTGGAGAATGCTTCATGGAATGTGCTATTGACTAATTCCACCTTGCAAAGCCAACAGGCGCAGGCTGTGCTCGGCTAGAATGACAGGTAGAAGTGACCTGGCTGGGGCTGCACCCATGCAGACTTTTATGCAGCGTTTGTGTCCTAGTGTGTTGAGAAAGGGGCCGGAGGCCTCCAGTGTGTCCAATTTCCTGTTCGTGTTTGAACAATAGAATGTTTTCCTCTTAATAAAAGTCTTGGGAAGAATTGGCAGGTTCGTCTTTCAGAAACATCACTTTTCACAGAGAAGCTCTGATCCAGAGCTGTTCTGAAGAAAAGGGAATGTGCTGCTTTGCGTGTGGCCCCAGAGCAGCATTTCAAGGGGATGCTGAACACCAGGCTCTCAGGGAGGAAATTCCCACGTGTTGTGTTTGCCAATTATTATGGTGTAAAGATTACACTCGCGGCTGACTGTCAAGCCTCCAAAACCTCACTGGAAGGATGCAGAGGGCAGGGAAAGAATGGGGTATGGAGAGCCTGTTCCAGCACATGGGGGAGTCCCCTGGGAACTGCATGGCTCTCCTGTCTCCCCACAGGTCAAGCTCTCAAGGGGCAAGATCAGCCCTGGCTCTCTTTCTGGCCTTGAACTCTCTATACTGACTCAGGCTGCAGGAAAATGACTCTGACTCCTGCCTCCTTTTGCCTCACCTGGCTTCACCTCACCGTGGGTCCATGGTTGTCTGGGTCATCTGGCCTTCTGCTTCCCACTTAGCACCCAGCATGGTACCACACACTTATGGTCACTTTGTGCATCCAGAACAGAGCAGTAGAGAGCAGGGGCACCTCTCAGGAGAGGTGACTGACCCTTAGTGGGGTGCTGGGAGGAGGGGCAGGCCACACCCATGCTGGTAGCCATCCCAATTTGGCTTGGGCCCCTTCCTCCCCTTCCTACTGCTGCCCCTACACCCAGTTCTCTTCACCTTACACCTGGGCTATTACAGCAGCCCCACCTCTAGCTGCCCTGGCTCTGGGCTCTGCACATAATTGGCACCTACTGCACACCACAGCACTCTCAGGGGCCAGTCCTTGAGATGGGAGAGGTCAGTGGTCAGATCTCATACGCAGGCCCTCACTCACAGTTCTCCAGGGTCACCTCTGAAGCGAACCATTTCCCAGTAGGAGGTGCAGATGGCCTTTCTCCTCTTATGTCCATGTGGAAAGACAGACCAAGAGGACAGTGCCGGGCAGGGGCCCACAAGTAGGAGTTAGATGTCCCAGAAGTCCCGGCTGACCCTCTTTTGGTCATTTTGAGTGCTGCTTGAAGCCTGTGATGCTGTGGCTGGTAGGGCTCAGTAGTCTTCCCCGGAGAGCAGCCTCTCTATGGGATAGACTCCAGAAGAGGGTAGGGGGCAAGAAGACCCTGACTTGGGAGGTTGTGAGACAGCATCAGCCTAGCTGCAGCCATACATCCAGACAGGTATGACAAGCAGGACAACCCAGGACTGAGGGAAACTAGCCAGAATCCAGGCTTCACAGGGCTAAGAGGCTTCTGTCACATGTGTCCTGAGGGTGCCAGCTGTGGATGCTAAGGAGGACTTGAGCTTCAGGCTCTGGCACAGGGAGCTCCTGGTCAAGAGCTGGGTTTGTGAGAAACATTACCCATTGGCCAGTCAGGGCCATACGGGTTCCAGGAGGAGGTTTCCACTCAAACCTGTGTCCAGTGGAGCTTC
Source organism: Thryonomys swinderianus (assembly GCA_004025085.1). Taxonomy (NCBI): domain Eukaryota; kingdom Metazoa; phylum Chordata; class Mammalia; order Rodentia; family Thryonomyidae; genus Thryonomys; species Thryonomys swinderianus. Next base: position 62,719 of record PVIC010002381.1, read on the forward strand.
TAGATATAGGATGGGCCAGGTCTTCTGTGTTCAGTGTCTTTGAAGCCTGTCTAGTTCACTTTTAATTGGATATAAATAGATCAGAGCAGGCGATCCCAGGGCCATAGCCAAGAAGTGGTCCCAATAGGTGCTGATTTTCCTCTCTGTCTAGTCACCAGGTAAAAATCAAGATGCCCAGTTACTGTTGAATCATGGGAAGAGACTAAAGTTTAACAAGAGTTGTGCTAATCCAATTGTGAGTCACCTGGGGCAATACTTACGCTGAGTAATTAGGGGTTCTTTATCTGAAATTCAAATTTTCCAAGAGTCCCAGGTTTCTCTTGGTAAATCTGGCCACCCTACCAGGTCCACACCCACAGGATAGCCAGAGTCTATACCAGCCATGCAGTAGGTAGTCCATGCAGTGGAGGAAGTGCCTGGCAGACCTAGAGATGAATGGTGTCCTGCTCCTGTGGGGGCCCATGGGTAGGGCAGATAAATGGGCAATGTAGTGAAGAGGCCCTAGGGGAGGACTGTTGGTCGATGGTCTGCAGCTAGCCTATCAGGGACATCCTTACAAGATGCTGAACTCAGACTTCTGCCCACAACTTCAGGCCAGCTCTCAAAGCCTAGGGCACCATTATCTGCAACCTATTCCCCCCACCCCAGACCTTCATGCATCTGGGCCATAGACCCCTTCCTGTGTCCTCCTTCTTTGTCCTGCTCCACAAGACGCCTATGGCCCTGGTATTTCCATTAGTATCATAAACAGTTGTGACAGGCACATGCTCCCCATTAGGAGAAAAGAAAGGACTTCTCTCACAGATAACAAGGCACGGCAAGCATATAGCTTTTTTTTTTTTGAGACAGGGTCTCGCTTTGTAGTTCAGGCTGGCTCTGAGCTCACTATGTAGTCCAGGCAAGCCTTGAACTCAACAATCCTCCTGCCTCTGCCTCCCAAGTGCTGGGATGACAGGCATAAGCCACCACACCCGGCACTATGGTATGTGGTATTGATGGTTGGTGGGCATGAGTCACCACGCCCAGCATTGTATGTGGTTACCAGGGATCGAACTCAGGACCTTGCACTTGTGAGGCAGGCGCCAGAACCACTGAGCTAACCCTCCGGCCCAAGCATATAGCATTTTGCAGACATGTTAGGGGCCCAGCCTCCCCAGCCCCACTTAGCAGGAGTCCCCCAAACAGGGAGTGCTCAGTGACCCCTAGGACCCTTGTCTGCCTGGCCTTCCCCTCTTGGGGCAGCAGGCACGTGTCCGAGACTGGTGGACACTGGCGAGCCCCAGGCTCTGGAGCCCCACCTGCTCCTGTAGTGGGGACATGGGTTTGACTGGCCGGCAGTGGTGCCTGTCAGCCCCACTCCATATAGAGAACACTTGGCCACGAGGAGTGGGCAGACATCCTGGCCACTCTGGGGACTCAGAGGTTGCCAGGGGAGGCTTAAGAGGGCAAGAGGAAGATTATGTGAACAGAAATCTTTGACCTCTAAACAGACAAGTGCTGCATCCCAGCAGGCTCTGAGCAGGGCAGACAATGCTGGGCTCCCAGAAGCTCCTGTTGCAGCACCTAAGACCTCTTCATCCACAGCTGCCTGACCTCTGGGGCCTCTGGGGCCACCGGCATCTGAAGGCAGCTCTTTTTGGCCTCCACCCTGTCTTCTTGCTCTTGCAAACTCCAGGGGTATAAATGACCCCATCAAAGTGGGGGAGCCCTGAGATACCCCAGGGTAGCCTCTTATACTTTCTTCCCTTCCCTCTCCAGTGTCCCGGCCTGCTTCTCAGACCACTTTCCTGTCCCCAGGAGGATTCTAAAAAGGAAGAACATGGGATGACAGGGCCCTACCCTCTCTGGCAGGGTGGCCAGGCCGAGGAGAAGGGCTGAAGCTCCCGCATCTGGCCCAGCACCCAGCTGACAGGTGCCCCAGCTAGACACAAACAATAACCACTGTTCCTGCCAGCCTCTCACCCAGCGAAGGGCCAAGACCAGGCTTCCTTGGCACCTAAGGGCAGTGCTCAGTCCCTGCCTTAAGCCCATGATGTGCTTCCCTGGGGACTCTTAGGAGGAGGGGCGGAAGTGGGAAGAGAACACGGGGGTGCTGAACTCTGGTCTGGGTGCAGGCTCAGTCTGGGAAGGGCGGCCAGTGAGGGACTGCTCCTGGTGGTTAGGTATGATGGTAGTTAGGTACTTATGTCCCGGGGAGAGGGCCTTGAGCAGGGCTCAGAGGACAGAGGACACCCTGGTTCTGGGGGCATACCTGCCAAGGGAGTGCCCTCCCCTTGACCCACATGTGGGAAATAGATCTCAGCAGGGCTGGGAGAGGGAGGCCACTCTGCCATAGTGAGCTTTTGTTTCTGTTTTTCCTGGACTCCCTGACCAGGGCTGTTAGCAGGTGGGCAGGTGGGCAGGTGTATATCCCACCCCTGCTGGGCTCAGCACCACAATCCAAGGCCCCCAAGCAGCTGCCTTGTGGGGGTAGGGCCGGGAGACAGAGCAGCTTGCTCAGGAGCCCGGTCCTATGGCAAACACTGCCAAGTGTTCCAGGAAGCGTCTTTCGGGAGAAGCCAAGTCGCACAGAGCCGGCTCCTTGGCCCCTAGCTGGATGGACCAAGGAAAGCAAACACGGGAAGCGGGAAGCAGTTGAAAGTGAGAAACTTTAGCAAGTGAGAGTGCTTGCAAGAGGCCAAGGGCCTCCAAGAGAGAAACATCACGCGCAGAACATGGCCCTGGGCCTCGGCCTGCCAGGCCACCCGCTGGCGGTGCGTTCTTTCCATCCACTGCAGCTGCTCACCGCCCCGCTCCCTGGGCTCTGCCCCCCAGCCCACCCGCCTCGCTTTCAACCAGACAAGGTCCTCTGACCCTCAGCAGAGGAGATCACGGAAGGAAGGCCAGGAGGGGGCTCGGTCCACACAAGCATTATTCTGGGGTGTCCCTCCCATCCTCTGCAGGGAGGAGTAGCCCACCCTCTACTGCCTGGGTATCCCCAAGGGCCTCCTCAGGGCATGGTTATTTCCGGCCTCAGAGCTCACTGCCATCTCTGGATGCAGGGGGTTCAGGCCCCAGAGACAGCTGGGCAGCTAGGCGCTGGAGTCTCCAGGACAGGCATGAGCCGAGAGCCGACAGTGATGTGACAGAGCAGCTGGCTGGCTCATGTTTCCGTGCCCTCTCGGCCCTCCCTCTCTCTCCTGGGGGCCCCTTCCCTAACACTTGTACCCCGCACCCTCCTTGGACCCCAGTGTGCAGCCCTGTGAGGAGAAGGATCCTCTGTGGGGTTCCTCACATGTTCTGTGCCTGGAAACAGTGTGGTGCGAGTGGGTTGCACCAAGTAGCTACCTCCTCCCCAGGGCCGCACCAACTCTGTCATGGAGACCACCACCTTTGCCACGTTTGGGGCAAGAGGGCCTGGCGCGTGAGAGACAGGGGCCCCAGTCATCACTACTGTCTGTGTTGGCCTCCTTCCTCACCCCAGTCTGCCCGACGAAGGTGATGTCCCCATTGTCCCTTCCAGTCCAGCTGTCCCCTCCCATCTCCACTGGTCTTGATGGTGGCAAGTGGCACCCTCAGCTGCTGTGCCCTTGGCCTTGGCCCACTGAAGGTACCACTGCCAACCTCTGTGCCACTGTTGGGTCCCTGCTGCAGAGCAAATGGGCGTAGTTGGGAGGAGATTGGCCTTGTTAGGGCCTGTCCACTACAGGGCCACCTGTGCCCCTGGGGGAGGCCAATCAGCGCAGCCATTCACGCAGGCACGCGGACCACGGGGCAGGGCTATTTCCAGCTCTGGTATGAGTTTTCTTGTGCTCTTCCCAATGAGGAAGGGAATGTAGACACCCTGCCTAATAGGCGCCTGCTAGGCGCCCAAGACCCCAAAAAGGGCAGGAGAAGGGGAGCAGGGAGGTCAGCCCAGGCCTGTCCTGCACTTTCTGCTCCTGAGCTCACAAGTTTCGGCCCTCAGGCAGTTTCGAGTCCCCCCACCTCTTGCTGGTCTTATCAAGGCTTTAGGGAGGTGGCCTCTCCTCCAGTGCATACACCCTGGGTGTAGGCAGAGGTGGAGGGGCAGTTCATTCCATCCTGGCATCTCCTTCTTGACCCAGGGCTGAAGGGGCTCTCACTATGTGCGCTCCCGGGGTGTCCAGACCCTCCTTGTGGTCACTCCTGTGCCTTGGCCTGCCTGGCCCTGGTCCCTCCATCCTGGAGGCCTAACTTTAGAGCTGAGCTCAGCGGGTCTTGGAGGACAAACGCTTCCCTGTCACCTAGTGGGGTGCAGGGCCACCAGCACAGGATAAGATGGAGCTAGAGAGTGTTTTAGGAATGGTGGGATGAGCCTCCTCCACTCCCACGTGCTGATAGGCTGTGTGCACACAGCTCTCGCCGGGCTCCCAGAGACTGATGACAATAAACCTGTCCTCCATTCATTATCTCTCTTGTCATCTCTCCTCCATCTGGAAGGCCAGAGGAGCCATCATGGCCTCTGGGCTCCTCTTAAGCAGTCCCTGGCCAAGGATGCTCACAGCTGCCAGGCCACACCATATACTCGTGGGGGACCCAAGGTTGGGAGGCAGCAATAGATGGAAGGTCAGAAGAAGCAAGGTGGGACATGCCAGCCCAGCCAGCTTCTCTGGGTCAGCCCAGAGGCTTCCTAAAATGTCCAAGCTCACCGCAGAGTCCATGCCCTCCAGGAAAGACACTCTGGACAGCGCATCTCAGAGTGTCTGCTCAACACATAGCCGGCCGTAGGCAGCAAGAGCACCTGTAAGGAACTGCGTGAAATGAATAATTGGTCTACAGAGATAGTCAGACCACTGTGGCCCCAGGCTGTTGGGGCTGGTAGTGCCCTGGCTTGAGCTTCCCAAAAACAGAGCCAGAGTTGGCCATTTGTCTTTTTGGACAGAGTTCCTAGCAAGCCCCAAAGCAGTCCTTCCTCCACAGGAGGCTGGATGCAAGGGCCTAAGAGGGCTCTGCTGGCTCAGACCAGGGCTCTAGGAGAGAGCACTGGCCAGTTCTTGTGGGGGCGGGGGGGTTGTCCAGCCTAGGGTCGCAGGGAGCTTGTGGTCTCCCCATGTTGATGCCATGCCCCACCAAGCAGGACTAGCTCACAGATGGAAATGGGAAACATACCTTCTGGGAAGTCAGGGCCTCAAATTTCTGTTGACAAAGAAAGGACAGGTGGGGGTCTCAGGCAGGGATACCATAGTGAACCCTACGTCCAGACTCCAGACTCAGTCTTGCCATCATGGGTCCTGGCCAAGTGCAGAGATAGCATGGGGCACACACTTGGCCACATGATCTTGGTGTTGGCTGTGCCCCAGAGAAGGTGTTTGCGTAGCTGGAGGGTAAGTGAGGTCCTGGGGCTGCCAGTACTCTCAGCCCCCACTCTTCTCTTCACTGATGTTTGAGATTTTACTCTCAAGGAGTTTTAAATCCTTCCAGGTCCCTCCATGTTGTGGTCTTCCTACTTGCTCTTCTGTTACATAGGCCCATTGTTTGGAGATGTCCCACTCAGCAAGGGACCCATGATACGGAATCATGAGGGGTGCTGGAGGGAACACGGCCTAACCCTTTCAGGGGTAGATTGCTGAGTTTGTGGCCAGTCTCAGGGGCCTTGGTCACCGCTTCTCAGTAGGCTGGGAGCTGCAAGACTGGTCAGGAAGCGGTGGGGCTCGTTAGGGGGGATTTAGCCCAGCACTCCACCTGGAAGCACAGGTACAGGTCAGGCTCCCTGAGCCACCCCACTTTGTTCTAGCCTTGGGGACCCGGGGGTGTTTGGTGTCCAGACATTCCCCTGCCAGGAAGTGGCTGCCCTGCCAAAGTTACCCAGGCTGAGCATCTGGCCTGGAGGCTTCTTAACTATCCCCTTTTTAGCCACTGTGCCTCAAATAGGGCCCACGGGGACAGTGTTCGAGATGTTTTCTAGCAAACTATATCAATAAGACCTCATTTGAAATGCACAGGGGCCTAGGGGCTTAGAAGGGGGCTTCGGTGGATGCTTCTGTGCATAACTTGTCTCCCATGTGCCCCATTTACTGTGTCTGTACAGACTCCTTGCCTTTGATATCTCATCCTTGGGACGCTGTATACATCTGGAGGTGCGTGTCGAGTGGTTTTGGGGTCGTTGGTTTGGGCAGAGGGTCTGGGAATCCTTCTGGGGCCAAGAAGCCCGAGCCAGCAGGAAGTGGCGGCCGTGGATGGGGAGGGAGCCCTGGCCAAGGGACTGCTTGGCGGTGGGGGCTGTGGGGCCCGCTGGCCACAAAGGCAGAGCCTCAGGGTGATAAATGGCTTCCCTTGGAGCCAGGCGGCTTTGCCAGGGTCTCAGTCGTCTGAATTCAGTCTTGTTGACCCTGAGGCCCAGTAGAGGCCTTCAAACAGGGCTGCTTTGTGGGTGGACAGGGTGGTGATTTAGGGGGGGTTGTTGGGGTAGGGCTTATACTTGCAAAACTGGCACTGGGGTCAGGAAGGGTGTCTAGAAGGCCGTGCCAGTCTGGGGAAAGTGCAGCTTTGGGGGGCCTGGGGCCCCATCGCCCCAGGAGTCTGATCTCAGAGGGTTAAGACCCTGATGTTGATGTTCTATTTAAAAAGGAAGCTCGGCTGGCTTCGTTTTCAGTGCCTGTGAGGTCTGCAGGGAGCAAGGGCTCTGGGGGGCTATGAAGTACAAGAAGGGTCTGTTCCAGACCTGCTGAGGACCCTGCTATGTCATGTAGGGACATGTCCCTTTTCCAGCCTGGTGCTCAAAGCCTAGGGAACAGGGCAGGCTAGGGCACCTTGGCCTCCTATAGCTACTGCCCATCTCCAGCCCAGAGAATGTGCACGGAGAAGGCTGTGGGCAGAAGGACCCTCAGCCCCTACCACCTCAGAGGTCCTCCCCACTCAGCCCACTGGCCTCTCTGCGGGGAGGGGAAGCTGAGCCAGCTGCCCGTTTCCCAGAGTATTTAGGATGAGGTGTCATGATCCCTCTGGCTTTGGGATATGTCCTTTGTCAGTGTCTGCTGCCTGTACAAGCCACTCCCTAACCCTACGATGCCTTTGTTCTCACCGCCACAGCCCACAGTCCCTGGAGGCTCATCTCAAGAGGACCATCTCCTGACCAACACTGGGTAGCAGAACCTGAACTCATGGGCACCTGGAACCATAGGAGGTAGGCTGCTGATGGCACCGGCCAGCCCTGAAACCCCCTTTTGCCTGACTCTACTGGTCAACTGGAGCCTCTTAGTTTGTATGCTTCCCATATGCAGAGCTCTTGCAAACCAAGAGGAAGGAGGCTTATGGGTCCTGGGCAGCTACTGGAGTTTGCGTAGGCTGGCCGCCTGCGTCTTTGGCTCCTGGGGACCCTTTGGCGCTGCAGGGCCGGGAAGGAAGCAGGCTGGGCCTGCCATGGAGCTTCTTGGACCTCACAGGGCCTGTGGCTCTCTCTAATTGCTCTTTCTAAGAAATCCCTCAAAATCTTTTGCAGGAAGGGAAGCCTGGGCGGAGAAGACGAGGGGCCCCTTCCAGGCTGGCTGGTGCATGACCAGTCCTCAGGAGTTCCACATTAAACTCAGCAGCCTTGGGCCTTAGCAGTGGGACCTCAAACTCTGGTTCCAGGCACAGGGCACCCCAAACTCCACGTTTGGAAGGCTCCTTTCTCTCCCTCACCAATGGAGCCGCCCAGTCTGAGTGGGCTATACGGCTGGAGCAGCCCAGCCAGGGATTAGAGAAAGAGGAAAAAGTGACTGGGCAGGCGGGAAGCTGAGCCATGATGCCCCCACACACGTGTTTACCCACTAGGGCCTCACCAGCCTGTGGGGTTGGTGGAAACCATGAGTCAGTCAGAGCAGAGCCACACCCCCTACTCCAGCCTGCCTCAGACATGGCTCCCTGGAGCTCCCCCAGCACCTGCCGCTTGGGTGAGGCTACCCAGAGGCCAGGGCAGTGGGCCCAGTGGCATAAGATGAACAGAGCTGGGGCTGGACATTTCAAGGGGCCAGAGGGAGCCCTGTCCATATCCCCTCCTTCAGTCTGCATGCTGTTTCCCTATCCTGGGACCCTATCGGGCAAGGGGCATGTAGAGTTTAAGGGCTACTGGGGGCTCTCCTTTCTCTTTGCTACCCGCGGACCCCATTCCTCCCTGCCTGCTATCCCTTTCTCCAACTTTACAGGACATTTGTTCCCACATGGACAGTTGAGCATCTCAGTCACAGGGACCTCAGCCCTCCTGTTGTGCCCACGCAGAGCCCAGTGCACCTTGGGAAGCTCTGGCTGCTGGAGAGCAGCTAGTAAACTGCCTCAGTGTGAGGACTTCACAAAGACTCATCCTTGCGGGGCTGGCACACCACCGGCTTTTGGAAGATGCCCAGGGAAAGGGTAGTCTAGGGCCCTTGTGGGATGGACCCAGATGGCGGCTAGGAAGGAGGACTAGGAACAAAGAACCCTTGGTGGGGATCTGGACGCCCTGCGGGGACTCAGGCAGTGATGCTCACCTGCAGGAGTCCTAACCCATGCCTTGAAGTCTCTAAGCCTTGAAGCATAGAGATCATATCCATGGTAGCCAGATGGGCAGGAAGACCCGCGCAGCTGCAGGGGAGGAGGTTAGGGCCCTAGGTCCAGTCCTCCTGAGGGCTGCACAGAACACCAGGAGGGGAAAGGAAGTCCTGGGGTCACCTGCTCCCATGTAAACAGACACCTGACTTTAGGCCAGCAGTCCACGGGACTGGGACAGTTGGAGTACGGGGTACTATTGAGCCAGCTGACCACCAGGAGTCCACATCCCTGGGTGCTGACCCCTGGAGGCTCCACGGGGAGGAAGAGAGGGCCTTGCTGCCCTTGGTGACAGCTCAGGGGTTTACTTGCCACGGCAAGAGGTCACTTGGCCCCGTCTTGCTTTTCCCACGCAGCCTGCGCCCTCCACACTGGTGATCTTCTCCTGTTGGGAAGGGTGCAGGGGCTTATCCTTTCTCTCCGGCTTCCCTGAACATCACCCATATGAACATCAGCCTCACGTCCTAACTCCCCACTTGGGTCCAGACTCCCTGCTACCTGGGGCTTGGAGCCCCTTAGGGAGGTCAGCTCAGAGATCCATGGTAGCCAGGTGGGCAGGAAGACCTGGGCAGCAGGCACGTGAGATGTGTGGCACTGAGGTCCAAAAGCCTTGTAGGGGCAGGACTTGGTATGGGCAAAGGCAAGGAAGGGGCATGCAGAGCGTGAAGGGTGATTTCCCAGTCACATCTGCTTAGCTCTCAGCCCAGGGTAGAGACAGGGGTCTGACCTTTGCCCCATCTGCACTGTCCTGCCAGGATGGGGAACATCAGGAAGAGAGAAGCACCTAGAGCTCTGTTCCCTTAGGAACAGAGTTTTGTGCCAATTCAGCCATAACTGGGTCCAGTCAGCATGGCTTGGCAGCCAGGCAGTCAGGGAAGGACAGGTGAGGTCTATTTGCTTCAAGAAGCACTAGAGCTGAGCCTATTGGCCTTGAGCTGGACCAGGTGGTGCTGTGTATATGACTAGCCATTCTGATTTGCAGCTCAAGGGCCAGGCCCTAGGGGTGGTACTGGGGGGACAAGGTTCCTAGGAAAAACATAAAAATATGGGCCCGGATGGTGTTTCAGGGACCTTCTTATTGTGACCATCTATGACTGTTGCCTCATTTGGCTGTGGTCTGGCCTGCAAGTCCTGCTCTACTGGGGAGCTGTCACATCTTTCTGACCACCAACTCCAGAAAGCCAGGTCACCAGGACCTATGACATTCGCTGCCCGAGGCCACATGACCTTCACTGCTGAGATCCAGAACCCCCTCTCACTTCACAGGGCAAGGGGTCGAGTCAGCTCTACTGGCTTCCAGTTCTGCAAGCACAGGAGTCTGGACAGGGACTTGGGTGTCCTTAAGGAGGCGGCTGTCAGCCCACACAGCCTCTATGGGGCCTGATGAATGGGGAGTATAGAGCTGGACCACCTTGTAGGACCCTGAAGTTTCCATGAGGACCACCAAGGACCCTGGCTGATCAGCGCAGTCTGGCTCTCCCTGGGCAGCCGTCGTGGTGGGGGAGCCAGTTGTGTTATGAAAAGGTACCTGAGATTTCAGCCTGAGCAGTGCAGCCTGAGCCTCTCAAGACCCTAGGACTTCCTCTGTCCATGGAGTGCTGGAGGGTCCATTCCTTGGGGCAGTCTGGAGCTGAGCTGCCTCTGGTTACTGCCCAGCCCAAGAAAGTAAATGAGATTCACAGGCCCCCAGGCCTCCTTTCCTACTTGCTGGAAGCTCCTGGAAGCCCTTTGTCTTTTGCTTCCTCCCTGCCTGCTCATTGCACTGCCCCTTGCTAAGACTTTGCCTTCTGGCTGCGTCCTCCTCCCACATGGAGTACCCCTCACCCACTCTCTGGGGCAGGCACTGCCAGGCACCTGCCCCAGCCCTCAGCCTGGCTTTAGGAAGAACATGGCCACTGCTTTTGCAGGATCTTCAGACTCACTCAGGCACTCCCAGCATCCTCTCCTAGCCCCCCTGTCCCCACCCTGCACGCCCTCAGTGCCCCGCTGGCCTGCTCAGCCTGGGCCCTCTGTCCAGCTACAAGCTGCTCACAGCGGGGCAGGCAAACCTCAGCCTAACCCCAGATTCCAGGCGTGGGGCTGGCTGCCGGCTGCAGAGATAAATCGAGGAAGTCTCCCTTGGCCCTGGCCTCGGCCAGCCCCCTGCAGCGGGCAGGCAAGGGAAAGGAGAGACCCCAAAGGCCTGTTTGCTGTCCCAGCTGGGCTTGCCGCGCGCCCCTGCCTCTTCCCTGGCTCTGGCCCCATCAGATCTGAGGACAGAAGTCCATGGGGCCCATCCGGTGCTCTGGCCTGGGGGTGGGGAGGGAGACGGAGCTACTCCTCAGCGATGATGAGGTGGCTTCCAATCTCCAGCTGCTCAGGGGACTTTGGGGTGTACCAAAGCTCAGCCTGGGGGCTCACTATGACTTGAACTCAGTCATCTTCCATAGAAGGGGCTTTGGCAATTTAGCCCTTAGCAATTTAGCTTGGACAACTTGAAGTAGAAGCAGAAAGCATGGTCAAGCCCCGCTTCGGGGACCCTACCACCGCCCATTGGGAGCTTCTGTGTCCCCATACTGACCTGCCAAAGCGAGCTCATGGTGTCAGGCACTCGTGACCAGGACCCAGGCTCCCCGTGTCCACCCAGCCCTGGTCTTCCTGCCTTTGGACTTCTCAGAGTGATTGCTTGGCCTGTTGGTGGGCCGCAGGTATCACTTCAGTCTGTGGAGCCTGGGGCCTGTGCTCTTTCCCTGCAACCAGGAAGGTGGCATGGTGAGCAGGTGAGGACACTGGATGTCCCACCAGTAGAGGAGATCGGGGAGATTCCTGCACCCACCATGCTGCAGAGGACTGGGAGCTGGCAAGGCTCTTTTTCTAGCAGCTTCTTGTCACCCCCTTGGAGGGCCTCAGTGGCCAGTCTTCTGGGAGACTCTCTCCATGGCTCTGGCTTTAGGGGCTCACATGCTGATGGTGTGAAGATGGGCTAAGTGTAGCACCCTGTGTTCCCAAAACCTTTTGCAAACGTGAGTGGAAAGTAGGGCCGTGGGGACTTGGGACCCTTGAGCCCAGGCTGCAACCGGGAGCTGAGTGTGAGGCTAGATTCAGGGTTCACTTTAGACCATCTGCAATCTGGATGGGCCTAAGATCAGGGGGCCTGTATCGGCAGGATAGGGGCTTAGACAGAAGGAAAGGAAGCAGAGGTGGGGGTAGCAGCCTTCTCGCTATGGCTTAGCGAGGCTGAACTGGACCAGGAATGATGTGTCCCCCCTGTCCGGCAGCTGGAGGACTTGAGGAGAAGGAAGAACCAACTTTGGGGGCACCAGGGTGGGGGGCCCGAGTCACTTCCAGCCTGCACCCCCCGGAAACCCCACCTCAGTAGCCAAATGCATGTCATGCTGACCACTAACCTCACGGGGGCGCAAGAGACAACAACATATCAGCCCAGTGGCGAGGCACTCTTAACTCCGGGAACCTCTGGGCGTGAGCTAGCATAGTGGGGCTCCTCCATCCTCCCAGAGACTAGTCAGTTTGCCTTGCCAGGCCTGCTGATGAGCGCCCCGAACCTTCAGTCCCTCCTGCCTCTAACCACCTTTTCTTTTCTCTGGTTTTCTCCTCCTCCCAGGAGGCAGCTGGGCAGGGAGGGGGTGCTGGTAAGACTCTGTGTCAGAACTGAGGGGCAAATGGGACTGGGACAGAATGGTGTAGTAAAGGATCCTGGGCAGGGGGATCAGAGATGTTTAGGAGGTAGACGGGCATGCGGGAGTGCAGGAGCAGTGTGGAGTATCAGCAGAGGCACCTGCCCAAAGACTCTTTAAAAGAGGCTGAGGGCAACTGAACAGGGGTAGCTGGAGAAGCCCTCTTGGGTCTATGCCAGAAACAAAAGTCCAACCCTCCCCTCCCGGTACTGGGAAGCCATGGAAGATTGCTGAGCAAGGGCAATCCAGCCAATCCAGCACGGAAAAGTGGAAGCATCTACTTCCTACCACCCGTTCTATCAAAGAGGCCCCCAAGGTCTGGCCTGCTGGGGGGAGGGGCAGCTCCCCTATTACTGTTGGGCTTGTCACTCATGGCTGCTGACACTGACAACCTATTGCAGGACAGTCCTTAATCCCTTCCTCTGGGTGAGGTGACATCCCCAAGGGCCGCAGCAGTTTGCATAGCGAGCGCAGGAGCAAAACCAGGGGCAAGGATGGATTTGGAGGATCAGAGGGGACCAGCCATGGGCTCGACCCCACATCAGCACTCCCAGACCTCAGGCTCTCCATCAGCCCATGGCAATAGCTTCTTGTCCTTCTCAAAAGGTCTGCCCTGAAGCAGATGTGCCACAGCTGTGACCTAAGAGACAGAGTAAATAGACCCTGGCTTCTCAGCCTCTGCCACCCATGGGGACAGCGTAGTGGAGAGAAACTGAGGCAAAGAATGCAAGTGGCCATAGCCAGGTCATGGCCCACACCTAGGTCTCTGGATCACCTCCAGGTTATGTTTCCAAGACAAAGAAGTTCTTTCTGTTCCAGGTATGGCCTCCCAGACCTCAGTTTCTCCATGTGCTCTGAGCTCCTGGCTGGCAGGAAGTGCCTTTCATGATCCCACCACTGCATGGAACTGAGGCAGATTCCCACGGTGGAGGGAGAAGGCCCACTGTGACCGGGAAGCCCAGGTCTCCCCAGCCTGACGATTTGCTCTGAGAGGGTGATGGTTTGAGTCTGGTTCCAATACAGCCCTGAGCAGCCCGGAAGCCTGCAGGGTCCCAGTCTTTTCCATTCTGCTTCTGCCTCGAACAGATTGTGGCTACAGCAGACAGAGAATCCTGTGGAGCTGGGAAAAGGGAAATGGCGCCAAGAACAGGCAGGGGCTGAGTGAACATGGAGGACAGGAAAGGTCTGGGTGAGCAAACTTGGCGGGCTTCCCTGATGGCCACGAGGCTTGAGGGCCAGAAGGGGGGCTTTTTGTGATCAAAAGCTGCCTTACTGAATTTGCTTTTCTCTAACCTTTGCTTCCCAGCTTGTGCAATGCAATGCCCTTCCCTGTGGCCTTCACCTTCGCCTGGGCACCATGGCTCACAGCAGCCCCCCCACCGCACTCCCTGAGGCAGCTGGAGGGACAGCCTGAGCCCCTCGTTGGGGCTGCTGAGGGGAGGAGGTTACTGCTGCCACCTGCTCACGTCAGTCAGTCTAGTCCGCTGCCCCACGCCCCGGTGGGCAGCGGTGGGTGGGGTGGAACAGGGCTGGAACTGAGCCAGTGCGGTGGCTGGGGTGCGACTGGGGTGGGGAGATGGCCCAGGCCGGACCAGATGAAGAGGTTCAGTCCTGTGGGTGTTTGGGGCTCTGTAAGAGAGGCCTGTGAGGCCTATAACCCCTTTGAGTGTCCTTCTTTGTTTGCTAATGTGAGCCACTCGAAATTCTTCTTAAATCAGCAAATTTTCATTCTCCTCCAACAGAATTTGGCTTATGGAAAATACCCAGAGGCTCTGGAAGGCAGATATAAGGAGGCCCAAGGTGAAGGAAAAGGCCAGGAAGGGCAGATGCCTAGGCTGGGCAGGGCAGGGAGCAAAGACGGCTGAGGTCAGGAGCAGGGCCAGAAAGCTCTTACACCCACACCTCAAGGTGGGGAGGCTGTGGATAAGGCAGGCCTGGGCCCTCTATCCTGGGAAGCCTCTCCAGGGCAGCACAAGTTTCTAGGCTTCCCCAGGAGACCCTTGAGGCCCCCACGTTTCCTGTAAAGGCTGCTAGAAAAGGAGGGGGGCTGTTTGGAATTGTAGACCTGGACCCGGGGGCTGCTGGCATCCCAGCTCCGAAGGAGCTGTTAGACGTGTACCGCCTTGTGCCGGGGGCTCTCCTGAGTCAGTCAGCATCCCCGAGACGCAGCTCTTTCCTGACGAACAGGGGGAAACTGGGGCCTTCTGTTGCTTGTGGCCCTCAAGTGCATGCATCTCTGGAGGAGAGTGAATGACGCACAGTAGGCCCTCAGCACGAAGGTTACGAAGCCTGTGCGAGCATCCAGCCCACCCCAGACATGCTCAGAAATACGAGCAAGGAGCGTGGCGTGGGGTCCAATGGCAGAGGTAAGTAGACCCCACGGCGTGACGTGGCGAAGTTCCGGTGGAGCCCTGCTCACACTGCATGTGTCCCCAGAGCGCTTGGCCCACCTGTGGCCCAGAAGAAGGGCCTGACACCGTGCCCGGCCCACGACAAAGGTCCTCAGGAGCGAGGGTGGAGCGGCTGTCCTGGATGTGTGCAGCGGGAGCCGGAGACCACTCTGGTCCCCGCTCCGTTCTCCACTTTCCACCCTTCCCTCCATCCTCCATCGGCCGTTTCCACCCCGTCTTCCACTCTGCCCTCCACGCTCCGCTCCCCACCTTCCATGCCCCACCTCCACCTCCACCCTCCCTCCTGACCCTCCCTTCCTCTTCTCTCCCCTCCGTCCCCCGCTGCCTGCCATCTTTGCTCTCCTTGTCCACTTTTTATTCTTCATCCACTGCACCCTGTTTTCTGTTCTCTGCTGTTGGTTCTCTATCGTCCACTCCCCATACACTCGCTCCCTCTCTCCACCCTCTGTTCTTTACTCTCTACCCGTGATGCTGGCTCTTTCTTTCCTATACTCTATTTACCGTGCTCTGTAACCATACGCCACGGTCCGGGCTCTGCGCACCACCGGCCACTGTCAGTTTTCAGTACACGACAGTCCCCTCCCCTTGTCCCGTTTATGTCCCATTCACGCTCCGCATTCTCCCTGGACTGCTCTTTTCATTACCTACACACTGCTCCGACCCTTCACCATCCACACTCCATTTTCTACTCTCCGTTTTCCTTATGCTGTTCACCACAGTCCGTTTTACATCCTTCCTACTTCAATCTTCATTCTCTCTCCTTTCTTTCTTTCTTTCTTTTTTTTTTTTTTTGCTTTTTGAGACAGGGTCTCACTTTGTAGTTCAGGCTGGCCCTGAGCTCACTATGGTGCCCAGGCAAGCCGCCGCGAACTCAGCAATCCTCCTGTCTCTGCCTCCCGAGTGCTGGGATTACAGGCGTGAGCCACC
>PVIC010002382.1:0-78230 GCA_004025085.1 Thryonomys swinderianus
ACAAGTCCAAAACTAAGTAAACCATTCACCCTCAATATATTATTCTTCTCCAAGAGTAGTTTAACTGTTTTGGATTTCTATATAAATTACAGAATCAGACTGTTAAATTTTCACAAAACAATGTCATTTTTATATTATAATTGGGTTGATTCTCTAGATTTACTGGAAGAAAATTGGCGTTTTTAAATAATATATCTTTAAGTTAATGATTTGTCTCTCAACTTATGTAAGTAATATTTACCTTCCATATCATGCTTTTCTAATGATTAATCTATACATCTATTTTAGGCATATCTTCACATTTCTACATCTCTGGATTTGCTAAAGTTTTGTTTTCTAGTTATTTCTTTCTTAAAAAGCCACCTATTTGTATTACTGCAGATATATGACTTTGATCTTCTGTGTATTGACCTATCTCTGCTCTCTCTCCTCTTGATGACTCCTCCCGGCCAGTGTGACATCCATCTCACACTGCAGATCACTGACAGCAGCTCACCCCCTCTGTCCTTTTCCCCAGCCTAAAACCTTTTATGTGTTTCACCTGTCTTTACTGGTTGGGAATTATTCCTAAAACTTATTTCATTTTGGACATCTCTATTTAATCTGTTTATACCCTGAAAAGTGGTGCCATGACAATGTGTATAGACAAAACTTTCCCCAGATTTTATGATTTTTAAAAAATTTACCAATTACTTAATGAGCAGGAAGTACATGTGCAGAAACTTGTCACCCAGCAGGAAATCACAGTGAGCTCATTTTGGTTTTGGAGCTTGGGAGCTTACATGATCGTGAAGAATGCTAGACATGACAAAAACCCAACAAACTAGAAAAATATATTTCTTCTAGATGCATTCTCCCCACTCAGCACCAGTTAAGTTCCTATAAATTGTGTGTGGCTGCTAGTAAACACAGCCTTTGAGTTCCTGTGTTTCAGTAATCATAGCTTTCAGTTCTAGAATTTCAGTTTGGTCTCTGCTGAGTATATATGCCTTTCTGTGTATATATATATATAGTCTCAATTTCTTTGCCAGAATTCTTTATTTGTGTTTTACTCATTGTCTTACTTTAAAGTTTGTGAAGGTTGATTACGCTATCTGTAGAACCTCTGAGTGCTTTAGTTTCCACTACTTCTAATGTTTCTGGCTTGACACCTTGGATATCAAGGTTGTGTTTTTGTATGTGTCAGAAATGTACGTGGAACTATTTTGCAGGAATGGGGCAGACACTGGGATGAGTATAATCTTTTTCCGTGGAGCACTGAGACTTTGTCACATGATGGGCCTAGAGTGCCAGCCAACCAAGGTCACCTGGATGCTTTTCCAGAAATGGGCATTTTCTTGGGCAGACACCATGCTGCTTACCACTCTCTCCTGGAGCAGTGAGGAATCCTCCAAGGCCTCAGTTCAATCGACAGAGTGTTTACCAGAGCAAAGTTTCTGTTGACCCAGAGCATGATTCACTGCGCCCTGACCAGACCAGGTGCCCGCTTTTACTCTCAGCAGCCTTATCGAGAATCCATAAACAACAGCAGCATCTGTAAATGACATGATGAAAATAGTGGCATCATCTCCCCAGATTTCTTTGTCTTTTCAAATCATAATTCAGTAATTCTCCTGTTTTCTTAGTAATCTGTTACCTTCAGATGTCTTTATAATTTGTTCTACTTTTCAGTGGAGAGTTTGGTAAAATTTCCTGATTCTCTATCATGGGGACAGAAGTCTATGTGAGCACATTTTTTTTTCCTATAAAAGACTAAAGTGATGGAATTTATCAGGCCCATGACCCACAAATGAGCATTTGTTGAATAAACAAATGCTGTTTCAAACTATTTGCTACAATAATCCTGCCCACTGCAGTACTTTGGACAGGTTGCATGCTTAATAAAAAAAAAGGTGCACAATCATACTTCAAGAATTTTTAGCACAAATTATAATCATAGTTGTGTAAGGTCATTTTTCATGATTTACAGGGTTTTAAATTTATGCAAATATATTTCTCATCCCAAGTTTTGCGAAGGGTGTCAAAAATCACAGATAATGTAAAATGATACTAGGACTGTTGATTACAAAAAATAAAAATGTTTTCCCAAAATTTATACATGTCCATTATGACTGTGTGGAGCATAGATAAATGGTATGTACAATTTTGTAAGATAATCTTCAGAATTTAGATGTTAAGGTGCTTTTCTGCATCTAGATATGTAAGAAAGAATATTTTTACTTTGCAAGCATCAAAAGAAAGTTATTTTTGTTGATGATAGACAGTCTTATGGATTCCTATAACTGTGGTAAACATAGAGACTTTTCTGTTATCCTAAAATATTAGACAATCCACATGAATTATCCAGACTACTGAAGTAGGTGGGATCTCCCTGAAATGTTGCTTTAAATACAGATAGCATGAATCATATAGACTTTATAGTACCCAGTCTGAAGGATCTGAGAAAAAGTAAAATGAAACAGAAAAAAGGCACTAAAACTGCTAAATAATTTTTATTAAATTAAGTTAAAATAGGCTAGCTTCAGACTAGCAGATTTAGAGTAAGTCTGTATTCTGCCATTTTCACTGAAGCGTGTGTGCACATGTGCATGTATGTGTGTGCAGATCTAATATTATATTGTTTTGGCATTTTTAGCTTTTGTATGGAGCAATAACTAACATATAATACATACCATATATTTATAGTGAATGCTTTGGTAGATTTTGATGTGAATATGAACCTGAGAAATCATCACCAGAATCATTATGATGAATAATCTCCCACCATCTGAAAGCTTGAGCACACTCTTCCTGATTCTTACTCCTGTCTCTCCCCCATGTGCTCTCCCAAGGTAGCTGCTGATCTTCCTGTCATTTAATAGTAGTCCGCATTTTTCACAATAGCATGTAAATTAATCATGTAGCATGTGCTCTGTTTTCTGACTTCATTGGTTCATATTTGTTGTGACTTTTATGTTACAGTAGATATCCATAGTTAATTTATTTATGTTTCTTAGACTTGGATATATTAAAATTTATTTACCCACTCACCTGTTGGTGGGAGTTCAGCAGTTCCCATTTGGATGACATAGTCCATACAGTGACTTGTACACAACACTGAAAAGTATCTGTGTACGTGTCTTCATGAGGAATACACTGTTATGTCTCTTGGGTCAGTTTCTAGCAAGGTAATGATGATACACTATGCTTATTATTTCCAAAAGTACCAAAGAGTTTTGCAAAGTGACTGTACTGTTTTACACTAGTTGGATATGAGAATTAGATTTCTTCTGTCTTCTTTCCAAAACTTGTTGTGGTTAATCTCTATGAACTAGCCATTCCCAGAGGGTTCCCGAAGAACTTGAACCAACCCTTGCTTTCTTCTCAGCTATTCTCCATTCATTACTCTGCTCTTTCTTTGTATTCTTTCCATACTTCAGTTTTGACCCTTTTGCATTATTTGAAAAATCACCACTGATAATCTCAGAGTTTAGAGAACAGTATGATGTCAGCACAGGAACTTGACTCTGAACCTTATCCAATCACTAACTACAGTGCTGTGTATCCTAGTACCAGGCCCTCCAACACAAGTTCCCCAGACTCCAGGGAGAAGGGACACGCAATAGCCAAAGGACTTTGCTCCATAGCTATGTGGGCTGCAGTGAGCAGGCTCGCAGTGGGTGGAGCTGTAGAGTGGGGATGGCTTTGGCTCAGTTCAGCAGATAGTGAACATTTTACACATAACTTTCTGAATTCCAAATTTCATGCCACAAAAATAGGACGATGAGAGTCCTAGTTCTTTCTATGATCCAAATTAACTCATTGCAACAAGTTCATAGTTCTGAAACTGACCGTGTACTAAAAAATAGAAGGCATAAAATGGTATTTTCTTATAAATAGTCTATATTTCCTATTTTTCCTTCCTAAATTACTTTCCAAGTCTGGCCATATTTATGCCTTTCTATGGCACAAATGAGTTTTTAGAAGTCCTTATCTCACTAACAACAGAGGCAAAAAGCTGAGCTTAACTATGGCCCCATGTTTATAATACCTGAATGTGCAAGGTTCTGAGGCTCTGCTGATAGTGTGGGAATGTACCACACTGTCTCACCAGCAAGATTCATCCTTTTTTCCCTTCAGATTATCTTAGGACACAAGCATATGACTAGTCTGTTCATACAGAGGACAGAAAAATGGATGGAAGAGAATTAGAAACATTGTACTGTTTTTTAAGCCATGGTGAATGAAAGATCATTAAAATGAAGAATATACTGTTTTAAAAAGGAAAAAGAAAAATCAAACAACTCCAGAAAAATAGTTATGAGATACGTGTTTGAAAACAGCTTAGGAAAAACTAAATCAGATACTCAGCCAGTTCTGTGGTCATCAGTGCATTACAAAGGAATCCCTTTTGTTTCGACAACTGAAGTAGGAAACCGTGGTTGCCTAGAAACTCAGCCTCTTAGCAGCATTTGTCCATCAAAGTGCAGTTAAGGTAACACATTTGATTTCCTGGTAGAGATTATGAGAAAGAAGTGGAGAGAGAGTGGGTTAAGCAAAGTGGGGGCTTTGTTTATGTGTAGAGCTCAAATTACTTAGCACCTGAATGTGCATATATACACACATGGAAAGATTGAGCACAACCAGAGAATGAAACCATAAAGTGATTCTTTGTGAAGACAACAAAAATATAGAGACTCCGTCATTACATTGAAGCAACCATGTGTAGAAGCTCCTTATCCTCACAGTATCACAATTAGCAAGTGACTGTCTGCCAAGCTTCTCGCCTTTCAATGTCTCCACATAGCTCCAGATTGGCTCAGGCTGGTCAGATCTACAATCTATCCAGTTGCTTTCTCTGGTCACAACAAACACACCCAGATTCTAGTTAAATGATGAGATTTGGTTTGTATGTTTATTACCTTTTATTTTTTCTCCTACATTTATTATTTGTATAGATTTATCTTTGTTCCATTAAAATGTAATTGTTAATAACACGTAGGTGAGGATAGAATTGTAGTGACAAATTCTGCTGGCTAGAATTTCCAAACAGATAAAAAGTAGGTGTTTATCAGGTGCATTGCATTCTCTGCATTCATAATAGTACTCATCCTCTGGCAGAATTTTAGGCAATGAATATTTTTTTCAAGGAAACTCCAGGGACCAGATAATTTCTACCGCTGTCATCTACCCCTAGCAGAAACTGAAAAGACACAAGTCTTTCAGTTGTTTTCATTGTCCTCGAGAAGCATCCCTATGAGGATGTCAGTCCTTATTGATTTGTCATCTTTGTTTTCTTTCCAGAAAGCGGAAATTTCCACAGTTCTTTCAACTGCTGATCTCATATTTTATTCTTGAACATATTTCCAATGATAGACAATTAAAATCACAGTGAATCAAAAAATTACAATTTGTAATTACCCTCAAAACTTTGGGGCAAGGAGTTTTCACTTCTAAGCAATGATATGTATTAAGCTCCAAAGTGGTATTTGTAGTGATGGAATGCATACAGGACTCTTTAAGAGTGACTGCTGGCCCCACATGACAGTGTATCTGTTGTGACACTTCTCTGAATGCCATTTGTCCATGGCGGAAGTGTTCAAATAAGACTGCATTAACTTGTAACTGCTAACTTTGCTTAGCACAGAACTGCTATAAGGATTTAACTGAAGCACTTTCATAGCTGCTGCAGTAAATGAATTGCTATTACCCCTTGTCCTTGTTAGACACCAGCAGGGACAACCACTTCGATTCCACCTTCTAATACATTTAGGGGTAAAGATATACTGTCAGAAACTGGCACAAGTTCACATTTTAAGGATGGTCATTTGTCATCCTTCACACAGAAGTCTTTTGTTTAATGGAAGGCTTAGTTATGGTCCATTATCAGCCATATTCATCAATGTGCAATATGTCTCTAGTTACTGGCAGAGAAATTGGTAGATAAAAAGATAATATGCCAGAAATAGTCAAACAGGACTTTTTATTGCATAGTGGGAATTTTGAATTATGATTAACTCAATACCTGGTACTTAATAGTGAAGGGAGGAAAGATTTTTTTTTTTTTTTTTGCCTACACCCTCTTAGGTCCTGTGGTTAGAATTTATGGATTGAACAGTGAAAAGACAGATTAATCAGAGAAAAGCACATACACTTTATTTAATGCTAAAATGTTAATTTCATGAACACATGAACCTAGATAGAAAACAACATAGACCCAAAGTAAAGGTAGGTAAAGGGGGGTTAAAAGCTATTATTTTAAAAAGCAAATAATATGGAGATGTTGCAAAAAAATGAAGCATTGGTTTAGAGGTAGCAAAGTGCAGGAAAGTGACTAGAAAACACATGAAAGCAACTAACAGAAGTTAAATTTGTCTTAGTAAAGTTTGCATGCCCAGATTCCCTGGACACGGACTGTGGGTCTCTGGAGGTAAGAACAGACCCTTTGCCTGGTACAGGTGAGGGAGGAGCCTGGATCATGGGAAGCTGGTTTACTGAGTGCCCGTAAGAAGAAAGGCAGACGTCAGGAAGCCCCTCCTCAGTCTCATGCTTCTCAGTTGTCTTCTCCTCAAAACAATTAAGATGCCAAGGTGGCATATTAATTCTAGTCCCTTTAATAGTTGTTTGGAATAAATGATTAAGTTAAGGATGATGACAAAGCAAGATGCTGAAGTGACACATAGGATGACAGGAAAAGCAAAACTCATTTGATATAGATATCAAGTACCATTATTAAGTGGTAAATAATGTTAATGTGATTTACTGTTACCAAAGTAATAATAGAATGATTGAAATTTGCTTCATTCTGTTACTTGACTTAAAAATCATTTCAGTTAAAATTTTACATATTAACAACCGAATAGTTCATACTGATGTGTGCTTTCTCTGAGGGCTGACTTAAAATATTTCACAAATGGATATGATAATACCAAATATTTCCTATACTTTTAGGGGCCAAAGCAAAAAATATTACAAAAGCATGGCATGTATTTGTGAAGATACAATTTGATTTCTAAAACCACTTCAGCATCGTTTATATTCCTAGCAATGCTTAATGAGGGCTAGCTTGTTTAGCAACTAGTTTGACTACTTGTGTTCAAATTTACTATGTAGTTTATCAGAAAGAGTTATATTTTTGTTTTTGGTCATCTTTGTTTTGAACTGGTGAGAGATCACCACACCGATGTTCGGTTCACTATGTTACCCATACCTGTTAGAGAATGAAGCGGAGGCATTTGCTTCCAAAGAAAATCAGTAGACAAGACAACAGTGCCAGAAGGAAAACAAATAAACAGAAAATAGACCATTGCAACATAGATTAAATGTCTTTTTTATTTCACTATTCTCAGAAGGGTTGGAATTGTGTTCAGCCAAGATGTGGCAGTTCTGTGCTGAAGCTGTTTGTCTTAAGGTTCAGTAAAAATCGCTGAGAGGCTCTGACCTTTCCTCCACATAGTATGTGTTTGAGGCTCTCGGTGTTTGCTATGAGCTCCTCATGATCCTATTATAAATGGTTGAGTAAATTCCTAAACGTTCAACCTCATGACATACAAAAGAAAATTATTTTCAAAATAATAAACAGTTCCCAAAGTAAAAATGAACATGCAAAAGGGCCAGGGATTTAGCTCAAGTGGTACCATGCCTACCTTGCAAGCACAAAGGCCTGAGTTCAATCCCCGGTACCACAAACAAAAACAAAAACAACAACAAAAAGAACATGCAGTATGTATGCACACACACACACGCAAGGGCACACACACACACACAGACACACACACACATTTTTGAAAACTTGTCCAAGAGCATTGTTGGGTTTAAATGATTTTTTCAAATCTAAGCAGATTAAACATTTCTGTTGCTAATATTAATTATCAAAAACAAATGAACAACTGTTGGTTTTCTGTGATTAAGCAGTCCTAGAAACAGATCTTTTTGTCATACTGGGTAAGAAAAAATTCAGTGAGTATTGAATGGAAAACTGCTATCACAACTAACTAATAGATAATAGAGAATATAGAAATGTGGGAGCTTTGTCACAGCCAGCAAAGCATAATGGAAGAGCAGGCCCTTTGGAGTCAGAAAGATCAGTCTCATGAGCAAACTCTGTCATGAGACGTATGAGCTTGGTCCACAGATAGACTTCAGAAGACTTTGGTTCCTCATCTGTAAAATGTGTAGAATAATATCTACCTGGTAAGCTTTTCAAATAAGTGCATATTTAAGTGCCTAGCACAAGAGAACAACTCCAAAAGTACATTCTATTGATATTACCACATGCAGAAGCAAATTTAACTGGGCTGTAGTCTTAATATGCCCCCTCCCAAATTAATATGCTGAAAGTTAATTATGAAGTTGTTCCTTAGAAGGTGATTAGGGCCTGAGAGCAGGGCCTGGAAACTAGCCCTGGACAAAAAGGGCTGAGGGGAGCACACTTGACCCTTAGCACTATGGCACCAAATTGGAAGCAAATAGTCTTCATGGAAGAATTATGCCACTTATCCATTCATCAATTAATATACTTTGTTTTTTTTCCATACCTTGCCTATTGTAAATCTGAAATAAAATCAGAGTACAGATGCCTGTTCAAGATAAACATCCACTTTTAACTTTTTGCATATATATACTGAGAGAGCAATTCCTGGGTCATATGGTAGTTCTAGTGAAGAATTCGCATACTGTCTTCCATATCCTTGTATCAGTTTACAGTCCCAGAGTAGAGGCCCCAGAAATCCATTTATATATAGTTAACTAATTTTCAGTAAGGGACTAAGTATATACCTTAGGAAAAAGATAATCCTTCAATTAATGTGTTTTGAAAATTATATATCCACATGCAAAGAGTGGAATTAGGTTTTTAATGTACAGCATACACAATAATCAAATGAAAATGGATAAAACACTTAAAAATACAACCATAACTAATAAAACTCTTGAAGAAAATATTAACAAATATTTCCTTGGTATTGGTAATAATTTTTGATTTGACACTGTACATGCAGGCAACAAAAACAAAAATTAAAAAGCAAAAATCCATAAAACTTTCTACACATAAAGAAACAATAAACAAAAGACAAAATATAGATTGGGAGAAAATATTTGCATTCATATATCTAAGAGTAAGTTAATATCCAAAATATTTAAGAAATACATATAGCTCAACAGCAAAAAGCTGAGAAACTAGCTAAAAACTGGAAAGAGTTATAAACAATATTTTTCAAAAGAAAACTAATGAAATACAAACCAAAATCTCAATGTGATATCATTAGGTACCTGCTAAGAGGGCTGTTATTCAAAAGCAAACAAATAAAAACAAAGAGGAAAGAAAAAGCAAATCCTTGTTTTAAATTATTTTATTCACAATAATGTACTCATGTTTTTCTAAGATTTTTTTAATAAAATGTCTATTACTTTCACTTTTGTTCTTAGTTAAGTAACATTTTAGAACTACTTGAGCCAAAGGTTCTAGTGAGTCAGCGATGGGCATTTTTTTTTTTTTTTTTTTGAGACAGGGTCTCGCTTTGTAGTTCAGGCTGGCCCTGAGCTCACTATGGTGCCCAGGCAAGCCGCCGCGAACTCAGCAATCCTCCTGCCTCTGCCTCCCGAGTGCTGGGATTACAGGCATGAGCCACCACGCCCGGCACTGCAATGGGCATTTTTAATGTTCATGTAACCTAGATTTTCTCTAATAGAACTATAATCTTTTCCTCTCTTCTTAATAAATATCTCTTCCCTTGGGCCACGTGAGACTGTTTTCCAAAGATCATCAAAATGATATGTCTGCTTTCATGGTTTTTTTTTCCATGATATAAGGTGATATTTGTTTCATGGAAGGGTCTGACCTATTCCCTTACTTGACGTGTGGAGAGTTATGATCACTTGGACAGTAAAGGAAGCAGAAATGTATTGTGTGACATTAAGGTGAAGGCAAAGGGTAATATGGTTTACACCTTTGCCCCCTGGATTAAGTTAATAGCCATGTTCTCGGCCATCTGCCATGCCCCAGACTGCCGTGCTGCAGAAAACACCAACTATCCCTTTTGAAGAAACCTGTGCAGAAGCCTCAGGGCCTGGTTAAAGGAAAGAGGCATACCTCCCTCCTACCTACCTCCCAGCAAGCTTCCAGCCACTGGGTGAGGGAAACCTCATGAGAAATATTTTAGAATTACGCAGAAATTCTTTTACTGAATGTATGAGTCAGAGAGAGTACAACAGACAGTAAAATCATTATTGCTGCTTTCAGCCATTGAAGTTGGGGTGATTTCTTGGAATGATAATGACAAGAACACACTCTCATGTACAGTCTTGGTCTCTCCCTATCTTCCTGGTTTTCATTCTCCATTGTTACCCCAGATTCTGTTTCCTCTTAGTCCTGTAAATACCAATTCTCAGTATAGCTTAGTTCACAATCATCACCACTTTGCTTTCTACATATCCATCTCCAGAAATTTCTCATGTTGTCATGGAAGTTGCTGCACTGAAATGGTATATATTCCTGAAGGCAGACATGCAGTGGTAGAGCAAAAATCTCTGGAAAACAGAATGTGACAAACTAAAGATGCCCACTACAAACTTTAATGTGATTTTGAAAAGTGATATTAATATCTGCCAAATTATATTTCAAACTGAAACAAGTATATTACCAGGGATGAAGAGGATCATTTCACAAGGAATGTCTAAAGATCCTGAATATTTCTGGGTTACTGATGACACTTCTAACTATAGGAAGCAAAAGCTAATAGAAATTTGAGGGGAAAATACTAACCTATAATTGTTGTCCAAGATTTCAACCCCTCTCATTCAAAAATAACTTTAATAATTATATATAGAAGACTTGAACAACCCCATCAGACACTGCCAGACCTTCTGTCCAACCAGCCACAAGAAACATACTATTTCTAGTTAGAAGTGGAACATGTATCAAGACAGACCATTTATAAGCATAAGATAGTCACGATATATTTAAACGCATGAAAATGCATAATGTATATCCTCAGGATCCAATTCAAATAATCTTTGGTACAACTAAGTTGCATACACATATCAGAAAAAGTGTAAAAATCTCCATATTTCAAACTTTAGTAGCATACTATAAAAATATAGAAGTGGCAACAGTGAAAAAGAAAAACATAAAATATTATATAAAATATTAATTTTAAAGCATACTTTTAAAGACTAATTGGTTCAGCACCAAGATCATGGGAAGAGTACAAGTCTTAATATTTCTAATCTGTACAGGACTAGAAATCCTAAGCAGTGCAGTGTATTTTTAAACATTCACCTAGTACAGAGACAAATAAGTAAAAATATCTCCCTACACACATGGAAATGCAAAGGACCTAGAATAAACAAGACTATTCAAAGAACTTGGAAACTAAATTTGGAGACTACCAGACTTCCAATGTCATTATGATTATGAACTCACAATAATCAGGAGAATGTGGGATTGGAATTGAGACAAATATATAGATCACTGCAGTAGAAGAGAATTGAGAAAAAACTCAAATAAATATGATAATTTTACAACATGAACATAGAAGATTCAGTGGTGAAGGGACTGTCTCTTAAACAAATGGTACTAGAACAACTGGATATCTGTATAGGAAACAACTATAGGAAATTTTTAACCCATATTCATATATGTACAAAATTATTTCAAAATGGCTCATAAATATGAAACATTAAATTCAAATTTCTAGAAGGAAAAACAGGAAAGAATCATTATAGGAAAAGATTTTTGATAAGACACTAAAAACATGATACATATACACAAATACTTCAAAAAGATGACTTTGCAGATACTAAAACTTATGTTCTTAGAGAACTGAAATGAAGACCAGAGGATGGTAGGAAATATTTTACAGACATTCATCTGTTAAATGACCTATACAGAATAAACAAGAACTCTCAGAATTCAAGAACTAAAATAAAAATAAGTATATAGACAAAATATTTGAATATACTATCTATCAAAGAAAGTGTATAGGTAGAAAGTAATCAGCTGAATCAGTTATTAGGCAAGTACAATTAAAGCCACAATAATATGCTAGTAAAATAACTAAAAGGAAGGGGAAATGACAACACAAATTGGTGGCAATATGTAGAGAAACTGGAACTATCATACACTCTAGGAAGACTAAACATTAGGACCACTCAGAAAACAATTGTTTACATTTTAATATATATGTATGATGTGTGATAAAAATATAATAGATTTTAAAGTAAAAAAATAAGATGATTTATAACACAAAAAAACACATATTTCCTTTACCCTCTCAAATTACTCCTTCATACTTCCAAAACAATAATCTCATTGTTGCTACCGCTTTCAAAAGTAGTCACAGAAGTCCTCTTCATGACTGGCTTTTGTGGGTGCCTGGATGTCCTGAATCAACTCAAAACATTTACCGAAATTTCTTTGAAATAAAGTTATGGTGTGTCCTCACCCACCTGATTCAACAGATTTGACCTGTGTGACTTTGGAGTCTCTCCCAAGGTCAAAATGCTTATGAAAAGTAAAAGTTTTGAGTCAGTGTAGGACACTCAAGCAGCCAGGGCTGTACAGCTAATGCCCTTCAGAGAAGCGACTCCAGAATTGCTTCAGAAACTGGCAGTGATGATGGGATATGTGTGACTGAGGTAGAGTGTTAATGTGGGTTAATGGCAAGGTGTCTTTTATGTTAAAACACTTTTAGAGAAATTTAAGCACTCATTTTACTGGATATGTCACATTCAGCAGTTGTACTCCCTGATATTTACCCAAGATACATGATTATGCACATGATTACAAATTATTCCACATGACTACTCATTGCCCTTTGTAATACAGATCAAAACCAAAATATCCACCCACACATTTTATCTGCCAGACTGAGGACTACAGAGCAATAAGAATGATGGACCACAAATGCATGCCATGTCATTAATGAATCCAAGGTCGACAGTGTCTTTACCATTACTACTGTGATGAATTCAAATGTGACACATGAGTCCAAATTTAATATGTACACTTTAAATGGGAATATTGTTTGTCAACTGCACTTAAGTAAATTATTTTTTAAAAGGAAACAAGAACTCCTAGGGGTATCACTGGTTTACTATTTACTTAAATGTGAGCTTTCAAGGGTGACCTTCTGTGTCCCTCTGTTGCCCCTTCTTGTTGGTTTAGATGAACATCATGTTGACTACATGGTTGGTTATTGCCCTTGCATTTTAGTATTAAATGTGCTGATCTTTGTTACTTTCTTAAGGTAATGGAAGCACAGTAGGAGAATTAGATTAACAGATGGGGAATGAGGGGGGGGAGAGGAGGGTAATGGGGCAGATATGACCAATGTATGTCATCCATGTATACAAAAATACCACATCAAAACCAATATTCTGTAACACAAGGAGATAAAAATAAAAATTATTTTAGAAATAATAGTTAACTAGATGAAATATGTAGCATGAGAAAATTGCTTTCTCACTGTCCTGTGAACATCTCTCTCTGATTCAATGGGAATCTGTTCCTACAAACAACCCCCTGGAACAGTAGAAAAGGATTCAGTCTGAAACAACAGGTACTTGTATTTAGAATACACAATGCTTACAATTTAAAATTGTCTTTAAAATGCATTTTTGTCTCTTATCTCCAGAAAATACTATGACAAAGATGTTTTCTAACCCTTGTAAAGACCTAGATTTTCTCAGTTATTTTCTGTTTAGAGTCCGTGCCGGTATAGAGCTTTTTAACTCAACAGAATCCATCTTTGGTATCTTTGCAAATAATGGATCCAGCAGTTTTTTAGTCACTAATTATTGCTAAGACATCTCATTATTTTTAAGAATCTTTTATTCTAGATTTCTCTCATCTCTACTGTCTCTCAAGTACCAGAAACTAAATTTATAACATACAGTTTTTGCAATGAGTGCTTCTTACAAAAATATCATTGGAAAGCTCAAGATGTGTTTCCCTCTGATCCAGACTGCTGCCAATGGCTGGGACTTGGGTCCTCTACAGCCTCTCTTCATTAGCAGTATCACGAGCTGAAATGCCATGTCTGAGAGCCCAAACTAAGTGTGCTTAGTTTTTATTTAGTGGAACTGAAAATGGCTGTATTTCTGAATTGCTCCTGGCGCTGTCCTGCAATATATAAAAGGAGGTTATAAATAAGTTACGAGTTGCTGATTCTCATTTGTCAAGAGAGGGCAGCCTAAGAAAAGCTGCAGCAGAGAGAAAAGGAGGCAAAATATTAGAAAATCCTTCTTAAGTAGAGAGTAAGTTCATCATTCAGATGATCTCAGGGAAGCTGGGGAGATATTTAAGGATGAGAATAATATCTTTACCTTGGGAGACATATAAGGAAGAAGGTACATCTTCTCAGGGATTAAATGCTAGATTTTATAACTTGGATCTCTGGTGTCACCAAATTCATTTTAACACAAACACACTGCAGGCCTACAGGTGTGAACTCCCATGAGTGCACACTGGCTTGTGTGCCGGCATGGGCCGTGCAAGGTGCAGAGTCCATACAGTGCATAAGCTGTGGCCACAGCCCGTACTCACCTCTTCTTGTGGGTGCATCTCTGACTTCTCATGTCCTGCGCTCAAAACCCCATAGCCTCAGCCAGACCTGCTGCTTTCTACCTCTGGAGGATGAACTGTCATGTCCATCATGTTCTCACATAGGTGAAGTCAGTTTTCCTTTGTGCATTTCCCCTCTGTATTTCATATCCATTCAATGTTGCACTGTCTGAGCTTTCTTCTCCAGTTTCACCTGTTTCCCATACTAACTCACTTATCTGGGGCCCTGTAGCATCTCTGACTTCTAATGCAGACACTCCTGCCATCACAAGTGCCACTCTTGGCTTTCTGCTGATGGGAGCTCTTGCAGGTACTGACATTTTATTTCCCTGCCCATCGCTGGTGTTAAGATAGTATTTCCTATTGTAGTTGGTTCTTTGTAGCCTCACAGAGCGGGAGACTAAATACATGAATGAATAAAGGCAGCATTCTGGGACGACAAGAAACAGAAAACAATATAGCCCTTTGGGGTCTTCAAAGCACTGCTCCTGGAACTGGTGACGCCGACACTGGTATGTAGTCTTGGTCTCTGGCTGCATCACTGCCTTGGTTTGCACCCTCCACATGTCCCAGGGCCAAGTCCGAATGGCTGGTGAGTCTGTCTGGGCAATGGTTAGATGGCCCTAAACCAGTGTATAAATAGCATGAATCAGCAGCAGTCACTGGGCGGGAATCAAGTGATTGAAGTAAAATGGTCAAAGAGATGTTAAATTCAAGCAGATGAAATAAGGCAATTGAAACTTCAAGGGAAAAGATGTGTACGAAAGATTTCAAAGAAACAAAATGTAAAGACAAAACTTTAAAAATTTGGGAAAAAACAAGAGGTAAAAAGAAAAAAAATATATATATATGTTACCATTTATCATTTTAAAATAAAATTAATTTTTTGATTAATTATTTGATGGAATTTATAATATAGAGAATTACTACTTTTTTTAAAAAGTCTTCTATCATGCTACAATATTGCCTCAGTCATTTTGAAAAGAAAAATTTCTCTGTAAATAGGTGGTTGTGGTAGAACTGGCCTCACCTGATGTATATAATCACTCCTTCCCATTGTATCCTGGCTCATAATGAGCTATTGATCAATTCCTAAATATAGTGATTTACAAAAACAGCACTTTTCCCATCACACCTTACAGATGCTGACCTGGTACACACAGCCCAAGCCTCACTCAGGCCTTCCCTGAGAGTTCAGACAGGGCGGCTGTGTCTGCAGCTCTCCAAGAACAGCCACCTCCCTGCCTGGAATTTGCACTGACAAAACAGGAAGAGGAAGAGGGGCTGCGACAACCCCACTGTGTCTTCCACCCTTTCCTCAGACCACATGTTTTCACCCACGTGGCACATTTAGCTTGAATTCTTAAATGATGGTTCAGATTTCCAAAGCTGTGCACCCCACAGTGTGGAAATGCGTTTCTTTTATGGCCTCAGACCACTTACAGCTGACCGCAGACCATGTACATTGACTGAGATACCAAGACTCAGTCCAAGCACAGGCAGCGAAACCACACCTCTCCACAGATCCATCTTCTACATTTGCAACTACAGATCAAAACAGCGACACAGGTGAACACGGTTCTTCACAGCCTTCCAATCGCTTGGGTCTGGTGATGTTTCAGCACAGTGCAGACCTGCTATTAGCCACGCACATCTTGCTAATCTGCATGATCTCCATAGACATTGAAATGAAACTTTACTGAGTGAAACGGCAATACATTAGAATGAGATAATAACTTCTTCGTTGTCTATTTTGGAGGGACTCACCCTACGGAGATTTCAGAAGGGCACGTGATTGCGGTGGCACTGAGCCGCCCCGCTGACTCCTTCCAGCGCAGGTTGCTTAGGAGCAGGAACTGCCAGCTGCTCTGCAGCCGGGGGTCATTGGCTGGGAAGCTGACTTCTCCGGGTCCCTGTTCTCTGTTCACCGTGACAGTTATCTCCGGCCAGATTCCCACACGTAAACTTCCTATTCATGCCTTATCTTCCACTTGCTTCAGAAAAGCAGCTGAAGTTGCTATGGTTCCACCGCAATCAAAATAAAAGCACGAAGACCAAAGCAGTCAGCTGGATTACTTTATTTAAAAGCACTCTGGAAATAATT
Source organism: Thryonomys swinderianus (assembly GCA_004025085.1). Taxonomy (NCBI): domain Eukaryota; kingdom Metazoa; phylum Chordata; class Mammalia; order Rodentia; family Thryonomyidae; genus Thryonomys; species Thryonomys swinderianus. Next base: position 16,647 of record PVIC010002382.1, read on the forward strand.
GTTACTCATTGATACCACCACAGATGCGCTCCGCAGTCCTCTCAACGTTTCTTCTCATTCCCTGAGAATTCTCTTTTCCGCCCTCTGTGCATTTCATACCAGGGATACAATGAATAGTGCTTCATCTGTGGAAAATGAATCTGTGACTTATCCGTAAGAAGGAGAGTATATTCACCCCTTAAAGAACCAGTTTTCTTCCCAGAGGTCCTATCTTCCAAAACTAGATTATCCCATAGATGTCTATTTGATCCATGATTTAATTAATCAGAACAACAAGTCAGAGGTGCCACTCCTTTGAGAAATGTTCATTCTAAGCATGGGATTTTAAACTTGGTTGTAACATTTCCATATAATAGCATGTGCATATCTCAGTATCTATTTGTAATTCCTTCTGGGCTCTGAAAACCTTTTAGGAAGCAATACTTTCACCACCAACCAAAGAAAACATTGGAAGCTAAGAGTCATTTCATATAGTCTAGACACTAGAATATTGTGAGTGAGGCCAGAAACAGTGCTTAGAAAGCAAGCTTTGAGAAATGAGGGAAATAGTTGGGCCTGGTGGCTCACGCCTGTAATCCCAGCACTTGGGAGGCAGAGGCAGGAAGATTGCTGTGAGTTTGAGGCTAGTTTGGGCTACATAGTGAGTTCAGGGCCAGCCTGAACTACAACGTGAGACTCTGTCTCAGAAAAAAAGAAAGAAGGAAAGAAAGAAGAAAGGAAGGAAGGAAGGAAGGAAGGAAGGAAGGAAGGAAGGAAGGAAGGAAGAAAGAAAGAAAGAAAGAAAGAAAGAAAGAAAGAAAGAAAGAAAGAAAGAAAGAAAGAAAGAAAGAAAGAAAGAAAGAAAGAAGAAAGAGAGAGAAAAGGAGAGAGAAGAAAGAGAGAGAAAAGGAGAGAGAAGAAAGAGGAGGGAAGGAGGGAGGGAGGGAAATAAACGTCATCATTTGGTGTTCATAACAAGACTAGCTCAGCAATTAAACTGAACAGTGAACTCTGGGAAAGCCATCTCCAAAGGAGGGTCAGGTGGCAAGTGTCATAGTGTCACACATGTCCTGAGTGACTGCACACCACTTCATTTCAGGACCAATAGTGCACCTGCACTGCAAGTAAGAAGGCTGGGGAGTATTGCTTTCAGAAAGCCCATATCTACACTGTGAGAGATGCAGGAGGCCAAGGCTTCCTCTCTCCTGCAGAGGACATGTCATGGGACCATCCAGCTCAGGTGTGTAGTGTTCCTCACTCCATAACTAGGCATTTGTTGTGTGACCTCATGGATGCTCAGCATATAAATACATACAGGTTACACACATGTGAAATCTTACATGGCACTGAATGGTTTTAGGCAGCTCTATTTAAAATTTTAAAAACCGTGCAGCTGGGTATAGAAGGACCTAAGAGTAAATGCCCTGCAGGCCTCTGTCCCTGCCCCACGGATCTGCCAGTCCACCGAACCGCTCTCCCAGCCTGGATTCTGTGCAACCCTCTGAGGGCTCCTCTCTGGGCTCCCACCCTGACACCAGTCGCCCACTTCCCCTGTGTCTCTCATGCGGCAGTTCTCCCTATATGTGGAGCCGGTACCAAAGCGACCTTCTTTCCTGGCTCCTCTCAGTGCACTTGGGAGCCTGAGCGTGGCATGACAGGAGTGTTTCCATCCTTCATAGGCAGCAGAATTAATTTGAGAAATACTTCTGAAACACGGAGAGCAAGCTAGTGATGATTCCAAAATATTTTAACAGGTTTTACGTTCGTCCATTCCCCAAGTGGCTACAACAGCACTTCCAGCGGTGACAATTCTCCCTCAGAAGATACTGTGCCGTGCTCTGGGAGTAGTAGCATGACAGGAGACAGGACCACTTTCCTGTGCTCTTTGGGAAAGGAACTTCTTTCCATAATTTCACTCTCCCCCTTTTCCTTACACAGAAACTCTAAAGAAGGGAGAGCTGATGGGCTATATTTCAAAGAAAGCATCTGGATTTAGTTCAGTCTCAGTGGCATTTTTACAGCCATGTCCATGCCTTCCAAAGGGTAGTCCTCCTAGGCCACAGGCCAGAACTTGTCTCCTTTTGGATGACCAGGCCCTGTGACTTCATACAGAATTCCAGAACCCTGATAAACTAGCACGTGGGAAAATAATAAAGTGATTTATGCTCAATTTTCCTGGTAGGGACAAATGCAAGGACTGTCAGTCTGGTCTCGAGGACAAATGAGTTACAGTTCATGAGGCAGCTCACTAAGTCTATCACTTCCCATCAGCCCCATCTCTCACAGCCACGATTCACCAGCTGGGGAAGGGAAGGAGGCTGAGGTCTGGTGCTGTGCGAGTTAGCACCATTGTCCTATCAGCCGCTCACGCAGACAAGAGGCTGCTCTGAAGATCTGATGGGAGTGTCCTCCCAGAAATGCTTGGGAGACATAGTGTGACTTCCTTCCATGTGCCATGAGCCACTTCACTCCCTGTGTGTCATGTACCACAGGGGCACTGGGGATTCTTTGTTATTGTAGCTCCAGCAAGTGGCATGCTCTGCTTGGCAACCTATTCACAACACCTATTAAGACATTGTCCTCCATCCCCATGTGACGAAGGCAAGTCCCAAGTTCCCCGAGATGCTCCATGCTTGACCTCTGTATTGATTACCCACCTGACATAGCAGCAGTGAGCTCACACACTTCCACCTGCTGTAGGCTCAGAGAAGCAGACTGCGATCTTTTGCTCATCTTGAGTTTGCCAGAAAAGCAAAGGTGTTGAGATAAGGATGGGTTCAAGTCTTAAAATCAATCTTCTTGATTGTATTTGAAGTAAAAAACATGGCTTTGTGAAATTCTTTTTTTTAGTGTGATATAGGTACATTTTATATACACATCATGATCACACTCAACATTGAGAATTTGTACCAGTATATATACATGACTTAGTTCTCATTTTTTCCTACTCTCCTTCCCAGCCTACAACTCCCCATCCTCTATATACATGAGTTTGTTTCCTCTTTTTTAAACCATCACAATTTTTTTTTCTTTTCCCTCATTATTTGTGAATTGTGAAATTCTAATGTAAGGCTCTTTTCCTTGAGGCATGTTGTCAAGGAAAGAGGACTTTGGAGGGATTCACCATATAAATTGCTGTCATTCTTTTAAAAAGCATATGTAACAGTTGGTCTTTGTGTCTAGGGAAATATTTTTGTAGGTAACTTGTGGAAATTTAGTATTTATTTTGCAGTTAAAATGATCTATAAGTGCTTTCAAATATGTTTAATCTGTTCAGTGCTTTCTCAAACTGTAATCTTTGCTTACTGGATCTAAAACTCAGTAAGAGTCTTCTGTGAATATGTAGGAAGTTTCTCACATGTGCACGAGAAGGGGGACCTTCTGGATGTTCTGTCTGCCTTTTTACTGGAGCTATATAGGCAGACTGTCATTGAATTGAGAAAATTCTCTTAAAACTGTGAAAACATGTGGCCTAATGAAATACTGAAGAAAAATGTGCTCCTTGTGTATGAATACGGTGTGAGGGGCTGACAAAAGGGGCCCTGTAGTCCTCTATTGTCAGCACAGGTTTGACGTGGAGGGAGTCATGTCCTCTCAAGGGATAAGGGCAAAAGTTGTATAGTTAAGTGTATAAAGGATGTATAAACAAATTTTAAGGCGAGGCAATGAACACATTGACTTCTAACATGTTTGCTCATTCATTCAAAACATATTTGTTTAGCATACATGGTATTCAACTAGTACTGTTCCTGCTTCTCTGAATAGTTACTTAAAATTAATCAGGAGAGACAGAAATAAAATAAAAGGTCACGAAGAGCTTCCAAAAGTCACAAATATTTCAAGAGTACAAAAGAGAGTGAGGTAAAGGAGAGTGACTGGTTACTGCTCCTAGTGCCAGGGTCAAGGAAGTTTCTGTGGGCACTGACCTTGCAGCTGAGATCTGAAAGTGAAGTATGATCCCCAAAAAGCTCACGAAGGAGTAGTCTCAGAGCAGAGAATTCATGCAGTAGTCCCAGGATTGGAGTCGTTAGTATGTTTGAGAAATGCTAAGAAAGCCAGAGCCCAGGGCATGCAGGTCTTGGTAAAGCAGCACAGCAGTCAGGAACAGAAGCCCTGGAAGCTCCTTGGGAAGTCAGACGCCCCTGCACACGTCCATCAGTAGAGCAGAGGGAGTGTGCTCCTGACATGCTTCTCAGTAACCATCACAACAGTGTCAAGTGAACGCGTGTTACTAACAAAGCAGGTTCTCGGCACCCCATGCTTATGAAGTCCTCTGATGCTCGTGCCAGCCCTGTGGCAGACTGTCCTTAATCCTGCTGCACACGGCTGCTCCAGGACTTACACAGTCTGTCATCTGCATTGGGGAATGGCTGAGTCAGGACTGGAATGTGAGCACTTGGCAGCGGAGCCCTTATTCACCCTGGGAGGCTCGTCACAGAGGGAACAGACTTAGAGGAGGAGTTTCCTGGGTATTTTCTCTGAACTTTGTCTGATACAGTGCATGTCACTGAGATCAAAGGACAACAGAGTGTTGTATTTTTCTCAAATCCATCTTTGATAGGCTTAACTAATCCTTTAGATTAAAAAGCTTCAAAGCCTAACATTTTTTAGTCCAGAGAGATTTAGTGCTATTTGGTTTTTGGAAATCCAGTTTTCAGATATACAAATTCTAACTTAAAATATTAGATTAAATGTAAGAAAATCAAAGTGTAAATCAGCATCCATCACTTCTCATGTAAACACCGTCACAGGACGTTCCACTCCCTGGAACAGCAGGCCCCCATGGTGCCAGGCTCTTGCTGTGTGAGTCCCCAATGTCCTTTCTCACCTCTTTCACTCCGCTTTTGGACTCGGTGGCCTCCAGCACTCCAGGCACTGCCACAGTCTTTTCCACAGGACCAAAGCGAGGCTCTTCTCACTCTGCGCTCTTCCTGTGATTCCCCCTCAGCCACACACTTGTAATCTGCAGAGCTGCACCCCTGTGTTTCCAGCCTAGATAACACTGCTGTGCTTTGCCCCAAAGCACTTATGTAACTTAAGTCCTTCTCCCTTATTTGAGCAGAATATTTTCCAAAACTCCTGACAGCTGAAACCACAAAGAGAAGCCAATTCTCACTATATCCTGTTTCTCTTGTGTGAAGTTTACCTTAGGAGTCACTGTCCACACTCAAGAATTAACAACAGCAGTTAAGAAATAGAGTGGTGGCAGCAATATGCTTGCTGTGATGAAGTTTATGTGTCTTCTCTGTTTCTAGAATTGTCCATTTAATATTTCTCCAACATGGTTTACCATGGGAAATTAAAACAGTATAAGGGGAATCATAAGTAGGGGAGAACTGCTATAATACATTAAGATTACTCTCTCTAGATTGAAATCCCAAAGGGAAGTAGATTTGTTTTTCTCTTTAGAATATATGCTTTAGTGGTGAAAGTAGAGATTTAATGAGTATTGTGGAGTAAGTCTTTGACTTTCAGATAGAACATCAGACAATTCTATTAAGTATGTAATTCCAAGTTTTTATTTTGGTCTGTTATTTGATCATAAGCCTTTCTGTTCTATACTACTTTACTTCTATTATTTTATTTTTGTTCTTCCTTCCTTGTCTTCTTTCCTTCCTGGTTTCCTCATTTTCTTAGTTCTGTTCTTCCTTTCTCATCTCCTGTTCTCTAATTTGATCATAAGCCTTTCTGTTCTATACTACTTTACTTCTATTATTTTATTTTTGTTCTTCCTTCCTTGTCTTCTTTCCTTCCTGGTTTCCTCATTTTCTTAGTTCTGTTCTTCCTTTCTCATCTCCTGTTCTCTAAGTTTGTCTTCCTCCTTTCTCCTTCATTGAATATCATGGAGCAAGAGATGGGTGCTGTGAATATGAAAATATAAATAAGAAGCTGGTCATCACTCATGGCCTCATTTTCCAAACGTAAGTTTAGTGCTACAGGAAAGGTATGTGCTTTGTCCATAAAGTTCAGTGTAGGTAAAATAGTTCAGGATTTTCCGATGGATGGGATAAGATGGCTGGATTGTAGAGATGGCTGCTGACCTGTGGACTTTCCATAATAATATCATGGTCCTGTGGGAAGTTTGATGTTCCCAATAGTTATGTGTTTAATCTTAAGTGCCTGCTCCTCCTATTTGGAAATGCAGGGCACATGGACCAGGCAAGAAGGTGCCACCAGCACCATGTTGAACAAGTCACCTATATAGAAATAGGCCCCTTTTCGTTTAACAAGGCTTTGTTCATACTATTACTGTAAAATATAACACAATCTGAAGACTTGGGAAGAAAATCCACCAGGAGGATGACAATCAACAGCAAGCAGGGATCCTTTGGTAGAAATCTCCAGAATTTAATTTTCAGTTTCTCTCTGTTTGTGTAAGTTTTCTTCCCAAAATATTCTACCTTAATGCATTACATCCATTCAGTGTTAGAAGAGGAAAACAGATTATTTGTGCTGCTATTTGACACACATGGAAAACCAAGTCCCTCCAGCTACTTCCAGATTGCTTGTCTTCTCTTTCTCTGCTGATTAATCATCATGTAGCTCTAAACTTATTTCTCTCTACTTACACTTGAATATACTTATTTCTGTAGAGAGAAAAAAGACACAAAGACAAAAAGAAGAAATCATGACAAGAAAACTAACTGGGCAATATTTGGATTTTATAAGTGAATGAGGCTCTTGGTTGTCCCTTCATAGAAACACTCGCTGTCTGAGAATCAAGACCTGAAAACCCATAAGGTTTAGCATTCACAATGGGAAGCACAAATTCCCCAAATATTTTACTGAAAGTGAGAAGGAGTATGTTCATTCTGACTTCAACTCCTTAATTTCAAGATTTTAGCTTCCCGGAACACATAAGGCCAACCACCAGTGAAGGATTTAGTGTATCAATTTCTGTCCTTTCATGGTATCATTTCCAAGGTCATATTTACATTCTGTTCAGCAGATGGTGTGTACTGTGCACATGACCGACACCCTGTGGTCATGATCTGTTTCCACTATACATTCCTTACCCTACCAAAGTGTGTTATTAGCCCTCATGACTTTATGCAGCATCAGCAAAGGGCCCAATACTGAGTCCCAGAGCACAGTAGTACTCAGTCCCTGGTGGTAGAAAACCATGTAGAGTTGCTGGCCACAGACTCGGCTGACAGCCAGCCAAGAGCCAGCCTCCCCAACACACAAGTGTGTGGGTGTGAGAAGGAGAGCAGAAATGGCCTTTCAGATGCTTTGCACCCAGCCTTCCAGCTGCTCTGGCCACTTTTAACTCCAAAGCTGACAACTGGGTACATTACACAGAATGACTGTGAAAACTTTCCCACATCATTTTATTTTGTTTTTTTATAAATTAAATTCTTTATTTATACAATTGTTATTTATACAATTGCCCAATTTATATACATCTCACAATCACACATAACATTGGGGAATTTGTACCAATATATGACACAAGTCAATTCTCATTTTTACCCATATCCACACGTACCCACCCCACATCATTTTTTAATCACCCCTAATTAGGTTTTAATGTAGTCAATGCCCATTTATGCCATATGCTTTACCATGCTAATTGTCTCATGATCCAACCTTGACCTAGTTCCCCTCTGTGAGTGGTCATAAGAACATTCCTGCTGCTCAGCCACGGGGGCTGAGGGCCTAGTGGTGGACAGGACAAGGTCTATTAACACTTGTTTCTGCATTTTTTATTGAATTCTTGATTGGTACATTTTATATACAGCTCACAATAACACTTAACACTGGGCAATTTGTACCAGTATATGACATGAACTAATTCTCATTTTGCCCATACCACAACCCCTATATACATGTGCTTTCTTTTTCTTTTCCAATCAAATTTATTCTTTTCCTTCATTACTTTCTCCTACCACATTCCCTTTGAGTGTTTCCTATTTCACAAAGTCTATCATACATTCTAGAACTCATTTACATCTACAAGTTCTCATACCAGAGAAAGGATACCCATTTTAGTTATAATCTCTGATCTTCCTCATGACCAGTCCTCATGGGGCTTTCACAGTGAACTACAGTCCCAGACTTTTGTAAGATGTTTTCTTCAGCCAGAGTCTTAGCAAGTTGCTAGTATTCCTGTGCCCTACTCAGGCTTGTGATCCTCCTACCTCAGACTCGGGAGTGTTGGGCTGACAGGGGCTCCACCACTCGCTTGCTCCATTTCACTCTTACACCAGGCTGGTCACAGAGCCTGCACCCCCAGTATGAGCCAGTAGCTCTAGTAGCCTAGATCGCCACCATGCTTAACAGCAACAGCACTTCAAGGCCTGAGTACCATAGCTGATATCTATCAGGTTCTAGTCACAAACCACCAGCTCCTTTTGGACTTGATCTTAATGATACTTAGGTTTTTCCCTGACTGGTTCTCAAGGCTGTGCTTTGATTCTTTGGTGATTTTTCATAAATTACAACTGAGCTTCTCATATTAAAACACTATCTGTGTTGTATGGCCCAGGAAGCTACTTACCTCTAGATCTGTTCTGGATCTACTCAGAGCTGGTGAGCCTTCCTGTCATCCAGTTGAAGGGTTTGAGTAGTGTTCAAAAGCATAGCACAGAGGTCTGGAAGGGACCATTTTTCCTTCTTGTTAGTGACAGATACAAGGTGTAATTTTTTGCTCTTTATATTAAGGAGATATCTTATCCTATCAGAGAATATTAGTTCTCTACAAATCTCATTTACATGTTAGGCTCTCAGTACTTAGAGTTTTCTTATATTCCTGCATGCTTCTCCTTAACCTTCAATATGTCTACTACATTAGCCCAAGTGCTTCAGTTAGCACCATGTTATTAAAATGACCTCAATGATGTAGTGAGTGTGTGTAGTGTTCTGTGTGATACCCCACAGTCTACATCCCTTCAGGTGACATTTCTACAGAAGCAGAGACATTTCATCCAGTGCTGGAATGAGCTCATCTATTTCTGACTCTCCTCTCTTACTGGGACAGAAATGAAAGCATCCTCCATCCCAGAAGCAGTGCTAATCTTCTCTAGGAAAGATACCATCTCGTACCATAGCTGCAGTTGGGGCTCTCACTGGTTTGCATTTCCAGTTGTCTACTGCTACTCTTCAGTACTTTTGTGCTTTAATAGGAAAAGGTAGGCCCTCATAAGGGTGGCTACCGTCTGTACCACTTTTTGCATATGCTGATGCTCTTACTCTCTTGAATAGCTTCTGTTTGGATTTCTGCATTCTGCTAATTTTTAGCCTACACATCCTGGAATATGGCAAGACCTTCCTAAATATGGAATAAACTTGTCCCAGTGAGCAAATGACCATAGTTGTGTCTTCTCTCTTCAACAGGTCTCTGTAGATATAACTCCTCCTCCAAAGATGTTTGCTTTACTCTCTTCATCTTTAACTTTGTCCCTTAAATTTTACATCTCCAAACTAGGTAGATACTCATGTCATTAAGTTCTCCCATGACCTGTTGTTCTCCTTCTTTGTGTAGAGCAGAATTTCAGTTTTATAACCATTGTCATGACTCTTTAAGCAATACTTATTTTCCTGACTAAACTAGATGTTCCATAAAATGTAGGGAGAATATCTGTATTTGCAATACTTAGCACAGTAACTGGCCCACAGTAGGTAATTCATAATTTGTATAGTTTCTACATAATACACTAATGAACCATGGAATATACTAGAAGACTCTTATTATAAAACTGATTGCAAATTTCAAATTATATTTTACAAAACTAGAATACTAAGACCTCTAAAATTAAGACAAATGAGTCCCTGGTACACAGTATAACTCATACAAATATTTAGGCTGAATGAACTAATGCTATACATATTTGAGATATTTTACATATTTTTATCAAACTTATATGTCATCAACTTGAGTAGCTCAAAGCCACTGTAGTTTCACAACTTGCCCTAAAGTGGCAGGTGGTATCTATGCTGGTACTCTGGAGACAATGCGTCCCCTTTTCTATGTGGAAGGTAATCTCCAGGGGCTTCCACCAGGGACAGTGCTACTTACACGAGGACTTTGGCAAAGGCTTGGACATGTTTTATTGTCATGACTGTGGAGGTGGCAGGGCTGTGGCTGTGTTTTGCTGATGGCTGTGACTGGACACTGGGCCACACTGACACCCATAGTCACAGGGCAGCCCAGACAGGTGAGAAATATCCACCCCTCATGTCAGTTTTACCAAGGTCAAGCCAACCTGAGTTGCCTTAAATCCTCCCACTTAGCAAATTTCACCACCCCTCCTCACTACACTGTCTACCCATATACTGAGGTTCCTTTACAAGTGCCAGTCATCACTCACATGTACATAACTCCTGTGGGCTGACTTCTCTTCTGTATTTGCACCAAACTCTGCTGAGAATGCCTCCACTGTTCTGGGGTAATAATGTCCACTAGCATTTAGACTCTGACTGGCTGAATTTGACTACCTCAGGTCTGCTGAAAGCCTGATGCCTAGTGGATGGAAGTCATTTATTGGCTATTTGTTGAATGCTAAATGAATAAAGATAAATTTATAAATGTTAAAATATATTTAAATGTGTCTTGCAATCATATAATAATTTCTCTTCACTGACACATAGAAACATGTGTTCCTAGAAATACATGTTCCTAGTAACGTGATTCCATGTGATGTTCTGACATGTGATTATAGTGTGATGACTGAAGCTGACTAACCATGGCTCTCTCACTCAAAGAGGAATTTTTCTGTGATGTTCCTCTAAAGGAAGGATGGTGATGGGGACCACAGATTCACAACACACCTTCTACTAGTTGCTCTTGTCAGAGCCTCCTACATTTATGAAGTTGGGAAGAAATGATCCATTACAGGAAGTAAAACTCCAACCACAGCCACTCATGTCAGAGCTAGTGCATTTGCGATGTCTTCACTGTGCAGGAGACGTAAAACACGGTGACTGGAGGGCACCTTGGTGCTGCCATGATGATAAAAAGAGCTCATAGAATCTTAATCGTCTTCAACTCTTTCAAAGATGCTGCCACCCTAGACTCATTCCAGCCCTCCTTCTACTTATTAGCCCACCTCCTTGCAGGATAGAGGGTCTCTAGGAGCTTCTCCAGAGCTTACAGTTTGTAGACACCAAGGCATTCATGGAGGTGCAACTCAAACTCACTGCATGCCTCCCCACGGCACCTGTTGGCAGGGTGGCCCTCTCCTAGCCCTATGGGGGTCAGGTTGCCCCTTGCACTGGAGCGAATTCAGTCGCACAACAAGGGGAATGACAGCATTCTCAGCATGGTCTCTCCAGCTTCTCTGGGCTGTGAGTCTCTTTCCTTTCAGTGACAGTGCTGTTCACACTGGCTGTGTCAGAACGCCCTGATTCCCCACTCTATTGTGTGTCACGTGGATGGCACTGAACGTGCCACTTGTTACCTTGAGCTCCATGTTCAAAATTTCTTTACTGAAAAATAATCTGATTAAAGGACCTTTAAAGATGTTCTAACCTTTAATTCTATGACTAGTATTGATTTTGGAAGTCCCTGATCACATAATATAGATGCACCTAAGGTGTTTATCACAGCAAGATCCAAAATCTAGTGATCTTTCAACTCCATCAGGCCACACTAAGAAATAGACAACTTGCTGCCCTCTTTGTAACCAGTCAAAAATGCTTTTCCATTATTTGCGAAGAATTTCCTCCTTTTCCTCTGTATGTCAGCCCTACAATCCAGATTCAGGCAGCCTGGCAAACAACAGAAAGGTGCTCTCTCTGCCTGGCTGTAATTCCCACCTCTGTCTTATCCTAGTCTGAGGTTTGGATGCACTATGGTCAGGATGTATTAAAGTCACTGAGTAGGAAGCTGTGCTTTCCTGTCACTCAGATGTTGTAACGTGACATGCACATTCCGGTCCCCAGTAGTTGTCCTGACTTTAGGAGACAGTCAATTCTAGGGGTGAGAACAGAGCTCCTGGACACATAATTGTCCTGATGTAAAGTGGAGAGAATTTTGTGGTCAGAACAGAAAACGTTCGTCCGTGTCCTTCCCTCCTCCACTGAATTATACAAGCCACAGGATGGCTGGCCTCTGTGCAGTCTAATTGATAGCTTGTGCCTGAGTCAGGGATAAGAAATTATTAATTAAATAACATTTTACAAAAGTGAAAAAACATGTACACAACTATCTTAATGAATATACTCCATAATTTTCAAAGACAGCCACACAAACATTCAGGGAATTCACTTAATGAATATATTATATTTAGATTAGGCTCACTGAAAATTTCATAGGGATTTAGATAGAAAACCCACTTTTGACTGAAAGCTATTCAGGGTTCTTTGATGATAATTTATATTTTATCAAGTAGTTATCTACCGATGCTATGACTTCAGTATCTTTTCATAAAATATAGTGTAATTTAACTTCAGTATTTTTATGTTTTTGTAATGGTGGCATTTGGGAGAGGAACTACATAGTTGAGACACAACTAACAGCTAAGCAGAAATCATCAGGAAGCCTTAGGTGAACAATGCAGACCAGCCTAGGTCTGGGGAGCCCTTCCTGATAAGTGGTCAGCACTTCATGATTGTCAGCAACAGAGAACCCTGCACTTATTCATACATGTGACCAAATACAGAGATGTGGCAAAACCACAGATTTAAAAGTCAACAGGTCACTTTTCAAGTCAGGTGTGGAAGAGTATTAAGTGTTATGAGGCTAGGAAGCAAAATTTATGATTAGATTTTGTATGCAACTCATCTCTATGTCAAGAAAATTATACATACGCAACTCTATACACAGATTTAACATCAAGTTTCAAAGCTGAAAGTCATGGTAAGTTTTATTGAGGACATTTGGCACAATGTCACTAATAACCACTCACATAATCAGGATGGTTTGGAAGAGTCACACATGGTACATGAACTGGTACATGAACTGTGAGTCACACTGAGAAATGCTGATTAGACTTAACTGTAAATTGACCACAGCAGTGAGCTTGAGGAAATGGCTGCTACTTTGGCTCAGAATGTCTGATCTGAATTGTCTTTATCTATTAATTCCAAAGACTGAAGTATTTTTAATAGAATAAATTTAACTTTAAATGGATACAGTGATGTAATCCAGAATGATACTCCCCAGAATAATGATATCCTCCAGAATGAATCTAGCTTGGAATTCTGGTTTGCTTCTTGTACCTGAAGGGATAAAGGATGATTTGCATCTTCAAATGGGAAAAAAGACCTATGATATATTCAAATATCAAGTTAATGCCCCCATTTTAATTATTTTTCTTCCTTTTGCATTTAGCCCATTATCAGATCTCTCAGAATATGACAAAGGCTTTGTGATCCTCTGAACTAACTACTTGGAAATCTACCCAGTGTTACTATAATAAATTCATGACAGTTTTTTTTATATTTCATCATATATCACTTGGGAAATCTTAGAGTATGTGCAATGTTTTCTATTGCCCAAACATTTTCAATTTTTTTTTATCATTAGAGATCAGACTCAGAGCCTCTGTGGTGAGCTACACCCAGGTACATGTTATTTATGTATTAATTTATTGTGTAGGCAGAGTCTTACTAAGTTCTAAGTTGAGCAGATGGGCCTAGAACTGGTGATTGTTCTGTCTCAGCTTCCCTGGTAGACTCAAATTATCTTCAAAATGTTGCTTATTTTAATCTGTAAGTATCTCATGTAAGTATGATATGTATTTGATATCTGAATTTTTAGTGACAAAAGAATTTAGAGCATTAGTAATCCACATCAACACTGCCATATGATAATATTTTTATTAACAAAATCAGCCTATGGTTATAATTTTAACTCAGTTTTTAAACTTGATTTTATTGGTACATTTTGTACATATATTATGATCACACTCTACATTGAGAATTTGTACCCATACATGATACATATCATTTTTTCTGTTCCCCTGCCCTCCCTATAATCCCCAATCCCCTACAAACATAACCTTTGTATCCTTTTTTTCTTACCATCAATTTTTTTTTCTTCTTTACATACCCCTACCTGCCCTTTCCCTTTTCCTTTTGAATATTTTCTTCCCATTTCACAATACCTATCATACATTTTAGAATTCATTTAAACTCAGTTTTAAAGGGATGATAATTTTCTTTTGGTACCAAAACTAAATCATTCACAGTAGAAAACAAAAGATGAGATATTTCCATTTAATATACACCATATATACTGATAAAATATTAATTGACTCTTATTAATTAAACATTTAAATAATATGAGAATACCAAGTTATTGATTTGGTCTTCAACACTGAACCTGAAGTTGAAGATAACTGAATTTTTGAACATAAAATAAATTCAATTTCAATCCAAATAACTAACTTTCCACTTAAAGAACATGTTATCTATTTTAATTTCACCATTTCATTGTGTCCATATAGTGTAGAAATTAAAACATATGCTACATATTACTTAAAGTGTAATTTGCTACCTAAAAAGGTAAAGTAAAATCAGTAACAATGCATTAAAACCACTTAAACTAGGTATGGAATAAAAAATAGCTAAAATGCATCAGTGAAACCAGAAATGGAAAGAAGAAGTTAAAATAATGGATCCATTTAGCCCAGGCACACTTTCTGTGAAGTAATTTTATCATGATTATTCTAGGTCCCTCCACAGGAAATCACTCATCTATATTCACTGAAAGAAAAGCCAACTGCATTATCTGTAGGATCCTAGTGCATTGATGTTTAGTCTTCCCTTTGTTTTACACCCACTGATTTTTGTTCTATGGAGTTTTTTTTTTCCTAATATCATACCACAGCCAATGTCTGAAATAAAATCTTATGAGGTATTTGCCATTCACGTTTAAAACTCATGAAGACATTCAATTATATTTCAAAAGAACTACTCATCCCCTGAAACTATGTAAGCTGAGTGATTGATTAATAGAGAATATATTTCTCTAATTCCAGAACAGTGGTCAGACTTGTACTATTATCATTTCTCACAATCTCATGTTCAGATGAGCACTCATGAGCCGGTGGGGTCACAGGGCTGGAAAGCAGTTGCTGTGCAAAAAACCCCACCTCATAAAGCAGAACTGAGTGGGGGACAGAGACTTCAAGCCATAGTTAGGAAAGGGAACCTCCAATTTCTTCAAATAAGAGGATGCCAGGGAGAAGAGGAGATGTGTCTCCTCCTAGATTTCCCTGAATTTAATCCCCAAGTGAACCTGGATCAGAGTCATAATCAACTTTCTATAGTTTTATCCAATGCAAAGAGGGATTCCTGAGGATAGATTTGAATGGATTCCTGGTCTGAATTTCCATTTGTCATGGATGTGAAAGGAGTTTTCCAAATGAATGCTTAAACTCTCTTCTAACCCTTAATTTTATAGATCTGGAATTTTATTAAAATAAAAGAAACATAGGCCAAGTTGTTCACTGTGTCAAGACTCAGTCTTGAGGCAAAGCATTGGTCTACATCCAGGTTAGCCTGGGGTAAGGGCACTGCACGCAGTGTGTAAGAAGGTCCCTTGGGAAGGGGTAAGAAAGTGTCGCAACTGCTGCTGTGGTTATTTTATCTACTTTTCTACTTTTTTTTCAGCGGAAGGATTGTTGAGTTCGAGGCTTGTCTGGGCTACATAGTGAGCTCAGGGCCAGCCTGAACTACAAAGTGAGACACTGTCTCAAAAAAAAATAATAATAAAAATTAAACCAATGAGATATGAGGTCCAGTGTATGGGGGCACTGAGACAGAGAAACAAGTTTAAACAGCTGTGCTGGAACTTTTTATGTCTATGATAGAAACACAGTGCAACTCAATTGGACTTAATCTTTGTATTTTTTATGTTTCTGAAGTTCATTCCAGTCCATCTATGGTAGCAATAAAATGCAAATATAACGAAGAGCAGGCCTTGTGAGCCGTATTAATGCCAATAAGTTTAGACATTGTCAGCAAATTAAGCAAGATGTAAATTGGGATTCAGCAGCAGTGCCATTGTGGACGAAGCATTTCCATCAGGATCGTCCTGCGTCTCACCGAAGGCTTTAACCACAGCGACGGGGGTGGCTCGGGCTATCGCCTGCTAAGCAGTAGCTCTCTGTTAGAATGACTAGAAAGAATGTAACCTATCACAACTGAGCTTCTTTCACTTCTTAGTCTCTGTTGAGAAGTTTCCAAATAGAGAGCATGGACTGTAATAATCAACTAAGGACCCAAAATGCACAGTTTTAGGTAACTTCTGGCCCATTTCCGTGATGAATATTGTCTAATTTCCCCTGACAGGGTTCAAGCAGAGGCCACTTGGATCTAACTATACTGTGTTTTATTTTGTCTTCCGAAGAGTGTTTTACTCATGTTTGTTTTCTTACATCTTCTACCTCCCTTAGCCTTTTTTCAGAATTTATTCCCTCTTTTTGACTGTCCCTCTGCAAATCCCTTTCAAACACAGACACCACACACACACACACACACACACACACACACACACACGTCTGTGATGTCAGTCAGGAGCTCCAGCCCACCTATGACCATGCAATCAGGAATATGACCAAGAAACAACTTGCATACAAAAGTGTCACTCTTGCTTTTATGCTGGCATCTGAAACAATTTTTGTAGGAGGAGAACAAAAATGTAAAGAAATACTTGTACTTAAATGTTTCAAAAATACCCTTTTCAATAGTTACCTTTTTTTTTTTAGTCAGAGACTTTTATAAGACAAGAAACCCAAATATTTGTAGTTGATAATGTATGTGGACAGCTCTTGGCAAAGGTGTTGCGAATATTGTGATCTGTAGTGTAAATGATGCTGAAATTGTATCATCTTTGTGATCACCAAGTGTTCCTGAAGTACTTAAAAATCAGGAGAAAACAATGAAACAAATTATCGGTTGAGTGTTATGGATTTTTCTCATCCTCAGGGAAGCACATTGTTTAAAGTCACATATTGATTAGTAAATCTAGCCCCATTGTAGTTAAAGAAAGTGTTGATTGCTCCTTTAGGCTTACATAAGATAAAATACTAACATTAAGTGTATAAAAGTAAATTTATTGGGATGGAGCTGAGGGGAAAGAAAAGATACAATAATTTTAAAACTGGAAAAGTGCGATCAATGTCACCCAGTAAATATGGTAGCCAGTGGCAATGGCAAATGTTGTTCCTAACTAAAAAAGAACAATGAAGTGTTGTGTCAAAATACTGAGTTTCAAAATAACTTTTTGATGTTACTGACTTACATGCTTTCTTTGGTCTGTGTACACTAGACTGTGACCAAAAGGATTAGACTTCCTTCACACTTACGTTTACTCTGCATAGTGGTCTTAGGACAAGGATGTTTTCCATAGTTTTCAGCATAACAGAGTTTGTATTCATTTGTAACTTTAATGAAGGCTTAAATTCTGACAGTAAATAAATAAAAGTTTAGCGGGCAAACTGCAAGGAAGAGCCCCTATTTTGAACAGAAGGGCTTATTGAAAATGCTGTTTCCTTGTGTATGTGCTTTAAAGTATGAGCATGTAAGAGCCTTGATTTACTTTGCAAGTGACAATTCCTACACCTACTTGAGGTGGATCATGGTGAACAGGAAGAAAACAGAGTTTCATTACCATTTGGCTTCTGTCAGGTGTACATCGTACGGCCAACTCTCGTGGTCTTTTATAACAAGTGGTATTTTCTTTAGTTATTTGACTACATATAAAAATAAGCACCCAACCTTGGCAACATTAAGCCTCAAAGATGCTCACAAATTATCAAACCAAGAAATGAAACATAGCTGAGATTTACTTCTTACTTATCAAGGAATCAGATCCACACACCTATAATTATTTAGATGACTTTTCATATTAAGATGAGGGGACTGTGATCACCTTAGCACCATCCTGAGTGTGAATGAGGTTTATAAAGTTTCGAACTTCATCCCTTCTTCCTACTCATTCTGTTTTGAAACACCACATGTGCATTTCATGTCACAAACCATTAGCCTAAAGTGAGCATTTGATTTTCAGTGAAGCTGGTGTCCTTGCTGTCCTTATGCCCTCACTCTGAAGTGCGCCTGCCAAGTGGGGACACCAGCCTGACCTGCTCAGCATTCACAAGAATCCAGACACTTGTCAGTTCAGAGAAAGAACTGGAGACAAAACACCAGGAACAAAGCACTTCTGAAAATGTAAACACACTCAGGCAGTATAAATAACGCTGTTCTATTTTTGAAATAATACTGAACACTTAGGGAAAAGAAATAAGTTGAAAATGAATAATATATCCTTCTTAGAAACCCTGACAATAGTAAACAGGGCTCCTAAAGAAAACACAACAGCAGAAAATGGCTGCAATTATATTAAAGGAAATTCCTTAGTTCCTTTTGAGTATTATTTGTTGTATTTCTTTTAGAAAGTATTGATATGCTTATTAATTATATAAAATAATGTTACTGTGAAAAGAAAAATAAGAGAAGAGGTAATATTCACCCTTGCTACCTGTAAACACCAATCCTCAGGATTGTGGAATACACAACTGTGTGTGCGTGTGTGTGTGTGTGAATCTGTGAACATTAGCAACTGCCTAGATAAGTGTATACACAAAAAGCACCCAGAAATATTTCATGGGACAGATGTTTCCTCAGTCTGAGTGGTTTGTAGCCAATAGGCTTCTGAACCTGCCTTACAGTCTAAAAGCAAATGTAAGTCTTTCTTGAAAGGTGGATCCACACCACAGTCCATGGGCTCCCTGGGGCTTCCCTGAGTGACATACAGTGTGCCCTGTGTGGAGGGGAGTGTGACAGCAGTCAGCCACCTTCTGTGTTGAGAGTTGATTTTCACTTTGAGATATACCTTTGCATGTATACCTACACAAAACACACATACACATATACACAAGCATACATTCTTTAAAAAAATCCCTGATTAATAGTGCATAGCTATTTCTGCAATTGGCTTACTCCCTTAATACATTTTGGAGAACTTTCACATCAATACTTATAAACGCTTTCTCTTACACACCAGTGTGTAATATTCCATTTGCATGCATGTACTGGAACATATTTTAAATTTCAGTTTTTCTTAATCATTCCTATATTCCTATAGTTTTTGGTGAAAACAACTCTAATGTTTTTAACCTAAGTAAATAAATAAATATATGTATATAAAAACTCTATCAACTATTTATCATGTATCTGCATAGAAATGCATAATATAAGATTTGGCTAACAAGTATAAAAAATTAAATAATATTATGTATAAATATTGTTATTTAATTGTTAATTTCCTGCACTGGAGTTTACTAATCATTTACTTTAATTGATCTAATAATATAGGACATGTTTGTGTTTCACTTCCAAATTTACCTTATCTTTGTTTATGGTTATTGGTCATTTTTGTGCTTTCCTCCCTAATTCAATAGGCTGTTTGATTTGAAGAATTATTTTATGCATTAAAATTAGACCTTTGAGCACATGAGCATTTTAGATACATCTGGTCTTTTAAATGTGCGTATATCATCTTTTACATTGTTTTATCTTAATAGCAGTAGTTTTGTTTAACTTTGTGATGCTATACATTATATTTATGTTCTCTACTCAAATATTTAAAATTCTCTGTATTTTCATAGTTTTTCCTTGTCACTCTCAGTTACTCTAATTTACTAGAATGTGTCATAAAGTGTTTATTTATTTGAGTTAATTTATTCAAAGCATTTAGAAAAGTAGCTGCGGCACTGGAAGCTTGCAGAGAATTCACTGTTGTTTTTATTATTTAGCTTTGCACCAAGTTGGTTGACGAGTCCTCCTGGGACAGGGGCTGTGTGAACTCCCACACAGAATGCCACATACTGTAGTCAGACCTTTTCCTTCAGGGGCTTCTGGGTTGTAGCCCTGCCCTCTGTCACACACTGTTCTCATTCCAGGCTGTACTCTCTTTCCAAGGAAGCCAGGCATCAATCCATGTGCTGTTTCTCAAATTGTTTCCTCAAAAGTACTGATTATGCAAAGACTTTTTCACTTTAAGAAAACAAAAGTGAAATGGACCAGAAAAATGCTGGATTTAGGAAAGTGAAACACATGTGCCTGTGTGAGGTTTGCTCTGTTCAGCAGGTCCTTTCACATCCATTGAAATCATGTGTTGTGAATCTATGTGTATTGCATGTTGCTTCCTAAATTCATAGAAACAGATTTCAAGATCCCCTTTCTCAGGGGATTGCACAACAAAAACAGTATCCAGGTTCTATTATTTATTGAAGATGGAGGCAAATGTTTTCTGAGTCTCTTTTCTTCTCTAATGTTCTAGAAATGTCAGATATCCTAGGGCTGAGCCATGACCAGACCATAGAGATCATGATTTTTCAAGTTCCTGGATACACACAGGCACATTGACAAACAGACACACACACATTTCTTTGTGTGAGGGCCCCATGGGCCCATGCATTCCCACACTCTGCCATCACCCCCAATGCCAGGTCCCACACAAGGTGCTGAGAATCCAGAGCCATGAGCCCCACACCTCCCTGAAGACTTCCTGGCACCCTGTAGCTCTTGCCAGTCCAATTCCCTTCTACATTTGCACCAAATCTACTTGCAGTATCAGTAGTCAGCAACCTGTGTGCATCAGAGGGCCATGAATTTTTAATAGTGTAAGATATTCAAGATAGCACTTTTGTTGTCTTTTAGAAAATGGTTTTCTTTTCTTTCTTTGCAGCTATGATGTATTTATGCTTTGTCAGTTGATAGCTTCTAAATTGGGACACAAGTTGCTTCTGTGTCATATTCACTTAAAAGAATTCTATTTTAGAGCTCTTTATTTCTGCAGCCTATCTAGATTTACTGCATATGTTTCCATAAAAGGCTATTGCAAAGGTAAAATACACAATTCAGTGAAATATTGTAAACTCATTTGAAAAAGCAAATATGCTGTATGGTCAAGGAACCATTGTACCAAACTATTTTGTGACTTAACTATTTTAAGTTGGATTTAAGATAACTAAGCAAATCTAAATAAGTTGGTGATCAGATCTAATATGGTTTTCTTAAAGCTCTAGTGGGATATTTGAAAGGTGGAACAAGTGAAAGGTGTCCCACTGTTTCATACTTCAGAGGAAATAGAACAATGAATTGACAGAGGGAAGATGGGAAGGCTGACCTCATTCTCTGCTTGTAGGATCTGTATATAATTAATTCCAAATAAAACGCTCACTGGGGAATACCATGCCCCTTTGAGTCATATCTGTAGCATAGCATTAAGACCCATTATCATGGGAACTTAAATTTTATTGACATCCAAAAGAGCTTACACTGCAAA
Source organism: Thryonomys swinderianus (assembly GCA_004025085.1). Lineage (NCBI taxonomy): Eukaryota > Metazoa > Chordata > Mammalia > Rodentia > Thryonomyidae > Thryonomys > Thryonomys swinderianus. Next base: position 37,867 of record PVIC010002382.1, read on the forward strand.
AAGGAGATGAATAAACAGAAAAAAGTTACATAGTCACTCTAATAGTGTCAGGAAGCCTGAGATGAATGATATGTTTGCAGTGTATTGAGATCATTACTTAAGGCTTTACTTAAATCTCATGGAATAATCCTAGAAGCTGGAGATTTTACAGGGGGCCCAGCTATCCCAGTTTGCAAAGCTCAAGACCAGAAACACACACGTGAACCCTGCACATCATGGTCTACTGGGAATAAGGCTGAACTCCGAGCTCACTCCTACACACAGGAAAGGGGTCCCCAAAAAATTTACCTCCCTGCCATGCATTCCTGACCATTACAGGGACTGTAAGAGTTTCTTACACGAGTTCTAATGAGCACTGCTTCAGAGTGCTGGATTCTGCAGTGCAACATTCACTATCATTAAATGTTGTGAATGCCGCTTGCCTTCTAGCTCTGATCACTCAAGACAATGCATTGTGGATAGATTGCTGTTCCTCTGCTAATGCATTTTAGAATATTTATTCTAAATATTACTACTTCCTAGGTCTCTAAAATGATGATATAAGAAATGCCCAAAAACCAATTAAAAAAATATGGCCCTACAGCTTACATATGTCCTGGAGAGGAACAGCTTGCCAATAACCCATTACATGAATTGCATTAACACATTTACATTAAAATGTGACATTCTATCAAAGACTATGAGTTTGCAAACCTTCAGCATACTACCTGGAAAAATTGTAGATAAATGTCATGTTAAAATCTTGTTCTGTCATGATTATAAGTTGAGTAGTAACCAAAATGACAGCTGGAAAGGAGATAGGAAAATCTATCTTGACACCTAAGTGATGAGATTGTTATCTATTTCTTGAATAATTTTACTTATAACAGGGATCACTGAGTCAGTTTGCCTAGTAATCTATGTTATCGTTGTGGTGAGAAAATAATACTGGAGGAGAATATCATGTTCCTTGCAATTCATTTGTCTATCATTAACATTGCTTCATCAGTTGTTTTCAAGGGGCAATTACTATCATCACCTCTGTACTGTAAAATTAATTTCTCAGGTCATTTGACTAAAATGTGTCTTCTACAGATGGTGTTTAGCTGCTTTTATTTTGTTACTTTGAAGAATCTCCCTTTTTAGAGAGATACATACAGTCTGTTTATATTTATCATCAATAGTTTATTTTATAAATGTGTGTGTCTGTGCTTTTCTTTATTCTTGTCCTATCTTGTACTGGAGTCATGACATTCCTACTTCCCCCATTCTCTGTGGATGGTTGGGAAACAGCCTCCTAGGATTAGCTTTCATATGTTTACTTACATAACAGACCTATGATCCATCACTCACACCGTTTTCCTCCTGAACAACACCTGGAAGATGTAGTTCTCTAGCCCCAACCTCCACACACCACCCCTTTGTCGTCATCAGTGTGGTTCTTTTAGATTTACTCTTCAACAACTCTGACATGTCAGTCATTGATATCTTTCTATTTACAGTCAATGAACTGCATCATGTAATTGTTCTCATTTGTTACTAATGTTTTCTCCCTTTATTGTGTATCCAATATTTTACTTCCTAAAGTAAATTTTTAGAAGTTACTAAGGTGATAACGTGATTTTTTTTGTCTAAGAAACATCTTTAATTCTCATTCTTTTCAGTGCTAGCTGTGTAGTGTATGTAATTCATGATTGATATGGTTATTTTGAACTATAAAATTTTAGAGACTAACAGGGGTTGTCTACCACCATTACATTTTCTGTGAATTTAGTTACTCTTGGTCAGCAGTTGTTCAGAAATATTAAATGAGATTCTGGAAATAATTCACAAGTTTTAAGTTGCAGCCATTCTTTATAAAATGATTAAATCTCACACCTAGGATAACTGGAAAGTGTTCTATATCCCACCCTAGTACAAGTGTCCTGAAAGCAGCGCTCCAATCTTAGTCTCACCTCAAACTTCTTAGATATTTCTCTGACTTTGTAGCATACTTATGATTCCAAGGAGAGAAAGAGCTCTATTCACACAACATTTTTAAAGACATTTTATATGTACATTGATGACTGTTACATCAGAGAAAATACAGAATGTGAATATAACTTTCAGAGGTCACAAAACATTTTGGTTCTTCTAGATTTACTCTTTAGCAACTCTAGCAAATCAGTCAACTCCATTTTCATGCTGTCAAAATGTTATTTTATAAGCAACATGATCTTATAAGAACATTTGCTTAACTATGAAGGGGCTATATGCTACAGGGATAAGATTGTGTATCAATAGCAGAAAATGTTCCAGTTAGAGAAAATGATCCCATGAGAAAGGTCTTTATCATTTTGTAAAGAGATGAGTTGTTAAAACCCTTACATATGTAAGTGAAGAATTGCTAAGAAAAGTTTTCTTCCACTGTCCATCCCAGGAAAAGACTTCTTTGAAAATAAACTCACAGATGAAGATGTTTATTAATAAAATCATAAGTTGTCCTTACTTCCTGGGTCTGAAACCTTATTGATAAGATCAATGCCATGTTCATGTACTACTGGTCCTACAATTACTCATCATTGGATTAAGAATCCCAAATTAATCCAGGACTTCCTGGATGGCGCAAGCAAGCCTCACTCTCAAGAAAATCAATTTTTTTTTTTTCTTTTTGGAGACAGGGTCTCGCTTTTTGTAGTTCAGGCTGGCCCTGAGCTCACTATGTAGCCCAGGCAAGCTGCCGCGAACTCAGCAATCCTCCTGTCCCTGCCTCCCGAGTGCTGGGATTACAGGCGTGAGCCACCACGTCCGGCGTTAAGAAAATCAATTTTGTTATAATTGTTTTTTTTAAGAATATTACATCTAAATGCGCCCTCATAATTTTCACAGTGCACTGCTCAGTGAGAGAGTAAGTTACCATTAGTAGTAAAGCACTAGAAACTGAACATGCAAATTACTTAGCATGCAGTTCAAAGGGGCTAGAACCATTTTCAGAATTCAGTACTTATGCCTTCCAGTGGCAGCGTTTGGTTGTTACACAGATCACCGGGCCTCGGCCTCATTTTGGACTAATTGGGACAGGTTAATCTTTCCTGTGCCTCAGGAAGAACCTGGAGCTCTGTTGGTATTGCTCATCCATCACATTCCACAGCCTGGAGAGAACAGTACCATTCCCTTCTCAGGAGAGAGTCAGAAAATGAGAATTAAAGTCGGCCTTCTTGGCAGACCGCAGCCGTGTGTAGGAAGACATGAGAACAAGACCCCATCAATGCACACATTCTGTGATATTTCTCCGTGTAACATATGGAATCAGAAGGAGAATTCAGTTAGATGGAGAGTAAAAAGGGAAACAAATCAGTAAAAGATGTTAAAGCTTTTAAAAACCAACTAAAACTGTCCACGAAAACCTTTAGTGGAAGTCAATAATTTTAAAATTGTTTTATGCCAACTCTGTCAATTTCAAAGTATGAATCATTTAGCTTGCTTTTTATAGTTTCTCCAAAGAAGATTATTAATATTAGAAGATACGGATACTGATTGATTCTACTATCAAATATTTTAATTTAAAAAATGAGATATGTAGGCACAGGGTAGGCCACTTTTATAAGTGAGAATGAACAGAGATAAACTGCTACAGCCTATGTCGAGCAGCTCGGTTCGTGATAGCTCAATCTTGGAAACAACCCAAATGCCCATCAACTGGAGACTGGATAAAGAAGATGTGGTTTTTTTTTTTTTTTTATAAAATGGAGTATTATTCTGCCATAAAGAATGACAAGATCTATTCATTTATGTGCAAATGGAGACACCTGGAGGACACACTAATGAGTGAAATCAATAGATCACAGATAGGCAAATATCAGATCTTCTCTTTGACATGAACACCTGTAGATGCAAATGAGCTCTAGAAAGTATAACAGCTTTTATAGAGCGGGAAATTTTCATAGGAAATTTGGTGTGGGAATGTAATGAGGGGAAGGAATAAATATGATTCAGAAAGAAAATAAAAGAAGATATATAAAGGGGGTGGGGAGGTGTGGGTGGGTAGGGATGTGGGTAAAAATGAGAATTAACTTGTGTCATATACTGGTACAAATTCCCCAATGTTATATGTGATTGTGAGATGTATATAAATTGTACCAATAAAGAATTCAATTTTAAAAAACTGCTACAGCAATAGTAGTACACATAGTAACTGAAACTCAAGGTTTATCTCCCTGTGGTTAGTGTCCTGAGGAAAATCCCCATGATCCTAAACCACTGCTGAAAAGGAAGAGGAGTGTAATGGGCACTCTTGCCTTCTAATTAACAGTTTGCTCCTGAAACAGGAGCGCACACTGAACATCAGGTAAATTCAGTCTTAAGTATCCAAGACAATAACATTAAGAATAACAAGTAAAAATAATTTTAAAAAGAGAATGAGTTTGGTGCACTTGAGATGAAAGGGCACTTGACATCATTCAGAAATACAGAATTTGCAGTCTGAGTGATCTCTGCACATCCTAGAGGTTGCAGTGTTCCTGAGTACCGCTCTTGCACAGAGCGTTATCTGTAAATGAAAGAAAGCATCCACCACACGTTTGTTTTCAGTGCTTCATTTTCCATGTGTTTATGGCATTTCTGTTTACGAACATTTGCAGCTTACTGGAGTTCAGCATGCCCTTTTCACACATGTGTACAATGCACGTGGACCACATGCAGCCACCCTCCCTCTGTGTGTCTGCAGCAGTTCCCTGAGCACCCAGCGGGGTTTATAGGTCCCTGGATTCTGCACTGTTATCTATTCACAAGGAAAAGCTGTTGGGTGCTCTCCAAAGATATTGCACAAGGGAGATGCAGTGACCTCCCACTACAAAATTCTTATCTTTGCATTAATATTTAGGATAGTCAATCTCATAAGACTGATTGTTACTAACAACAAAATCATGTTGTGGCAGAAAAATGAATTCTTAATATTTGATTTAAATAAGGTATCAGAATGATACTGACTATAGTACATAGTTTTATTCATTTCTTAAAAAACAATGTAAAAATATTTTCCTGTGAAAATATTAGAAATTTAACTGGTCTGAGCTCTGAGTTAACTCAAAAGTAGTCAATATTTCAACTTCATTCCTCCTGAGCTGATCACCCCAGGGATTTATTTACCCTCCTTAAGCTTTAGCTTCTTCATGACTAAGCTTGAAGTAGTAAAAACTTCTCATCACCAAACTACTGTGAAGCATAAATGAGAAGCACCTTTTGAATAAATGAAATAACATGGTTCCAAGCACCTATAAGTGTTCAGTAAATGTAATTTAATATTTTTAGATATTATGTTGACAGCTAGGTCGAGTGTCATGGCCACGTCTATGAATCTACTGTTACTGGTATTGTATACTCCGATATTGATAAAACCAATTATTTTATACTATTTAGTGCCTCAAGAGATTTTCAATATAAATTTGTTCAAGATACTTCTCTCTGGGTTTATCTCATAGACCAAGTTAATTAAAATGTAAATGTCAACCAACAGAAATATAAGCAAAGCAAAATTTTGATATTTTGATTTAGAAGATTTCCCAAGTATGAGAGATAACTATGGCAGTCAAAGAAAACAGGAGATTACCATAAATACTATGCTCTACAATTTAGAAAATTATAATAAAACATGAATTAATAGATTTAGCATTATGTTGCAAGAATTGTGACAAGTGTCTTATACATAGATTTCATATAATCCATTCCAGAATCCTACCTTGTCTCAGCGGACAATTATTCTAGATATTTCAGTACTACTATTTTGAAAGAAATTCTAGGCCACATAATTTAACAAATACTTATTGAAAGATTGACATTTTCCAGCTGCCCCATGATATGATCGAACTGACCTGCCTGCTATTAGATGCCTGACCCGTGGTACTGATGTTCCCAGCATTATTGTTTCTCCCAGCCACAGTTTTCACTGCAGATTCGTGGCACTTGATTCCCAGGTTCACTTCTCTAAATTTACAATGAAATATGATGGGAAAATAAAAATGACTTTTCCTAAGTTGTTTTAGTTCAGATTGCATCAAATTTCTAGTACACAGTTAATATTCAAACTTCTTTGTCTCTGTGAGCTCAGTGGACACACATATATTTAGACTTCCACTCCATAAACTTTACAATTTGAAATAAAGATAAGACAGCCACAATACTTATCAACATTTCACATTTATTTCTACCAGATACTGAAGAAGCATTTATCAGTGCATCATATGTGGGTCAAGCTGAAGCTGAGACTAGCATCTTGAAGTAAATGGCAATTACTGAGGTGCAAATGAATTCACTGGCATTATGAATGCAGTTCAAAATAAGACCAAAAAGTATCATGGCAGAGTTGCCGATCATTTAGGTAAAGTCCCGAGGGAAGGTGGTGCAAGCTTCCTTGTTTGACTTTTGCCGCCCCTCGGGTGAGTGCTATCTTCCTTAGGACACGGACGCAGCTTCTGCAGCAGTCCAGCGCTCCCGGCCCTCACGCGCTCGACTCGGGGTCAGCACTGTGTGTGGCCTGGAACTGAGCTTCCCCCTGCTCCTCACAATAGCCCTGAACAGTTAAGGCTGCTGAATACTCGATTGCATTTTTCCCTCATCTCAGCCGTTTTTCAGGGTAACTGTTGCTGATAAACTGTTTCCTTAGGTGATTTCTTTCTTTTTTTTATGAAGGAGTGGGAAATGTTATGGTGTTGCTGTGCTAACGTTTTGGCTGTAAATTTTAGCGCACAAAGATAAACCACATAAAACTCAACTAGCCCATGAAACATAGCTCTGCTCAGCTGGGCTTTCTTTTTCAAATAGCCAGGATCTTTTTGGTAAAATGCATGTAATCGTAGACCATACTCATCATAATTACATGACTCTTTAAAGAAAGAAATCAAATTATCTCTTTTAAATAGTTCTAAATATATAATTATTAATCAAATAATTAATATACTTTTCTGTTTGGAAGTTTGAGTGATTTATTCCAAGGCCAGATGGCGAACTTTTCAATTGCTGCCAAAATATAGAGATAAGTGTGTGTCTCTGTGTGAATATATACGTTTAATCTGTATATGTTTAGGAAATGATATGCTCTCTCTGGTTCTAAATCAAGATAATTTTATCCAGTGTTACCCTAATAATCTCTCTATATAACAGATGCCCAGTATACTTTGTTTTAAAAGTTTTGCTAATACAAAAAATACCTACAGTGCACACTGTATACAGTATCTACTTATAAATGTGTTTCAAATTGAATTGTATTTCTCATAAAATTAGAAGGCTCACACTCCACTGGCACTGACAGCAGAGCTCTCCTTATCTGTCCTATTATGTTGATTTTACAAAGATGTTTGCACAGTGAGGATCCCAAAGACTCTGCTGTAGTGGTACCACAGCAGGACATATAGTACAGTGTGGGTGAAGCGGGATGTCACGCCTTGTGTCTTCGTGTCCCCCAAACCACATGTGGTCAGAGGTGGGGAAGTGGCTGGATCTAGAGTGTGTGGTGCTGGGATTGAGTCATGGTGCAGTCCTAGGCTCAAGGGCACGAAGGTTAGGGGAGCAAACGTGCTCAACCTAAGGAGTGTGAATACGTCAAGAGGGACAGCAAGATACTCTTCAGCTTTCTTGTTGCTGTGCTACTGTCTGTCCACCTGCCACCTTGTCCTGGAGCCAGCTGATTATGGACTGACACCTGTACCAACTGGGCCAAATAAGCTTCTCCTTTCACTTTGAGTATTGGCATGGCGTCTCAGCAGTGACAGAGAGTAACTCAGCAGCTGGTATTTCTGAGCCTCTGGTTGAAGCCCTTGTGTGGGCCTAGAACTGTGTGCTGACTTGACGCTCTGACCTGTCACCTCTTGTTGTGTTGCTTAAGTCCATAACCCCACCTTTGTGGAAAGGAAGAACCCTGCTTAGCCCCTCAGTCTGTGTCACCCTCGGGTAAGACAGAAGGAGCGCAGAGCCCATGCGCGGGGCTTGAGCTACTTGGGGAAGGAAGAAGTGACGCTCTCGATCCTGAGTTCTGAAGCAGGAGGACGGTTAGCTGAGGGGATGCTGGCTCCCATTCCGAAGAGGCCTTTACTAGAGCAGCGTGGCCAGAGTCTCTTGATGGCAGGGAACAGGACAAGAATGTGGAGCCCAGAGCAAGCTGCTGTGGCTGCAGCTCAGAGCCAGAGGGCATAGGCGAGGGCAGAACATAGAGCCACGAGGCGTCCTGCCGGGTGTCAGGTTCCTCATGAGCTGCAGGGGACGAATGTAACAGCTGGCACCAGTCACCCTGGGCCTGTGGTATGGAGGACAAAGGGCTGTACCTAAGGCCAGGCTAGAGGTGGTGGAGGGGACACACGTGAGGAGATGTCTGCGTGACCTCGGCTCCTCTTGGGACTGTAACTAAGAGACATTAGCACAGTGAACACACACAGGAAGCAAAGCCTTTTCTCCACTTGGAAAAGAGTCACCCAGCTGATGCTTCTGTCCGCAGCTGGGCTGTAGAAACTTGCCGAGACTCCTGCTGAAGATTTTCTCTGTGGCTGATGAGTGAATACTCTCACATTCTAAATTGTTAGAATGAGAACCATGTGACAGGGAGACCCAGGTATTAAAATGCAAGAATCCATCTGCCGTGTAAAGCTGTACCCCAATTAAATCCACTAAAATGCATTCTTTTACTTTGTTAAATTCAGTTTTCTTTTCTTTTATTCAAAATGGAGATTGGTGAAGTACACCCCAAGAGTCAAAGCCTGGTCTCCAGGTAGTTTCTGCAAATTAAGTGTCACTGGGTCACAGCCACAGCCACCGACTCCTCTGCTGTCCACAGCTTCTCCTGAGCTGCAGGGTCAGAACAGTGACACACCTGGGCACGTGGAATGTTTACAGTCTAGTGTTTCACAGAAAACCTCTGCTGACTCCTGGGTTGAAAGATTTTTCTCTACCTTTGCAGCCTCTGATGAGGTCATTTATATCTTTCCCGACAATAAAGTTTGATATATTTTGTTTTGGGAATCTGACCTTCCACATAGAGATTCGAAGCACTGTCTTCCAAAGATACAACAAAGCATATTTTAAAAAGCCACTTTTATATCTATTTTTTGAGATCTCATTAATATTATTCTAGTCTATCATTTATTCAGTTAGGCTTTTTTGCTGTACTCTTTCTCTAATACATACCTCATTATTAAATCTCTGACATATTGAAAGGTATAGTCCTAAGATGATTTCATATGTAACTCTTAATTTTTCTAATACACATCTCACATCAATGTATCAGCTGCTTTAATTAAATAATTAGAAAATATTCATATATTACCATCTGTGCTGATTCTCAATATTTTACTGAATAAAAAAATGTAAAAGATTCATCTCTGAGGGCATATGAGGTATGGAGAGACCATTCCCTAGTAGCACAAAATCTAATAAGCTGTGCATCCAGAGGACTAAGTGAGAACTTCTTTTCAATAATTTAAGTACAAATATTTCAACATAACTAAGCTTACATGTTTTCTTTCATATCTGCTTTGCTATTACTTTTTATGCCCTTATTTTTGTAAGTCCAGCTTGAGTTAGCAAAGGAAAAATTAATCAAACATGTATTTGGAAATGTTTAATGGACACACACATTTATTATCATTCAATTCTTGTACCAACTGTGTTTTTGATAAATGAGAAAATAGTTCCAAAAGCATTTTACTGGATGGGATGATGAGTAGACAGTGGCAAAGATGGTCAATTTCTTTTCACTATTTCAATATATTTACAGCATCTGAGCAGGTAGAAAATTAAATTTGATATTTTTCCTGTTTTATCATTGTCACATTTATCAAATTAAACTATATTATACATAGCTGATAATAGCCTCTGGAAAGATCTGTAATGATCTAGGAGTGCCACGCTCTCTGAGAAGGACAGATTTCCCAAGAACCTGCATTAACACACTATATGGACAGAACACTGCTGATGCTGTTCATTCCTGAGTGATTTGTTCAGCACAAATGTCGAATAACACATAGCAATGATATCCAGCATGTAACAGTGTGAAGCTACATCCAGTCCTCGAGCACATGCAGGTGGAAAAATGCAAGTAACTGATTCTCAGAAAGCATTTGTGGGGTGAAGAGAAACAATCACAGTGCATTGCAAACCAAGCTGCAAGCTCGCACACATCAGCTGTGAGCTGGCCGCAGCCCAGTGCTTTGGGGACACAGACACGACACACCTCCACAGAGACCCTGAGAGGGCCAAAGGCAGAGAAAGCACTCCGTGCTGCCATCGCACAGAAGGAAGGACATGGTCAGTGGTCCTGGCTGGGCCACACCCAGTAGGCTTAGGGGGTCATGATTAGGTTCCTTTGGGTCAGATGAGAGAGAAGGGAAAAGAAGACGGAAAGACCAAAAAACACCCACCAGCTTAGAGAGGATCCTCTGCTACTTTGTAAAGACTGGACTGTTTTATATTGTGTTTGTCATAGGTTTTAGACATATTATATGTTTATTATATGATATATTATGCCTAAAGGATACATAGAGACACATACATATCCACTTACATGAACACAAACACACATAGTCATCCAGTATGAGTGCACAACACTGCAGAGAGAGAAGGTGTGTCTGACCCGGTGCATAAGTAAAGCTCATTACACCAGACTCTGAACCCCACACCCTCTGCCTGCTACCCCTCTGCACTCTCACTGGGAATAGCCTCATAAGGGAGGAGAAACTAACGACTTAGGTGGAATGGAGGAAGTACACTGCACCATTTTAAAAACATGATGGTTTTGGGCCAGAGATTTAGCTCAGTGGTCCCAGTGCCTGCCTCGCAAGTGCAAGGTCCAGAGTTCGATCCCAGTAACCACATACAATGCTGGGTGTGGTGACTCACGCCCACGAGCAATCAATACCACATACCACAGTGCCAGGCATGGTGGCTGACACCTGTAATCCCAGCACTCGGGAGGCAGAGGCAGGAGGATTGCTGAGTTCGAGGCTTGCCTGGGCTACATAGTGAGCTCAAGGCCAGCCTGAACTACAAAGCGAGACCCTGTCTCAAAAAAAAAAAATAATAATAATATGATGGTTTTGAAATAATGGATTTTTATTAGCCCAGGTTGATGAAAACAATTTGTACTAAGAAAACCCAGGGAATATTGATTACTTTAATGACCGTTCTGTTTTATTTTTGCAATCATCTCTCTAGAAAATTGATGATGGTTTCTGGCAGTGTTCACTGGAGTTCTAGCAGTCCATTAAAGGAGAAAAGAGGTCTCTGGAAATTTGAGGGAAAGCAAGTGGCCAACTGGTGTAGGCTTCTACTGTACAGAAGGAAGAAGAGTTCTTAAGTAGAACTGTATTTGAAAAAAAAAAAAACTACACATTTACTTTGAAACCTGAAAAGCACTGCACTGCTAAATAAAATATACAGATCGCAGTTCTTTGATTTAAGAACATTTACGACTTTGAGATTAATTTGTTGCCACAGTTTGGTGTGTTAGTCATGCACCCCAGGTGATCTGTGACAGTTCCAGTGCTTTGGCTTAGACTTCTCTTCATGAAAGGGAGCTCTACAGCACTCATGCTGTGGCTGTGACTTCTGAGATGACAATCCCAGGTCAACTGGGCTGGTTTCACTTCCACTCCATTAAATAGTGCCCAAACCATGGAAAAAACAGTAGAAAACACAACATACTCAAGACCCAGGATGCAAAGCCGGCCATTGCAGAGGAAATGATATACCAGAAGTAAAAGGACCATCTTCAGATGCTTATCGATAATATTTTCACCTACACGAATGTGCACAAGTGAAAGTCAAACTCAGCACTGCTGCCCCTACAAATTACTTCTGTGTTTGTGGAAGTCAAAGTACTGTAACGTGCCAGGCAGCATCTATGAGGTATAAGTGCAGCACATAGAGAATGTCTAAATTTTATAAGTTTGCTTCAGTGGAAGACACTTTGCCTTTAGCCTCTCTCAAAACACCCTTCCTCACTATAAACATCATTAGTGCTTTTGGAAGCACTTTTGGAAGTTCTTTCATGACTGACTCTATGAGGCGGCAAAGAGTGTGGTGAGCATCACTGCCCAGAGCCAGGCCATGGGACACCCCTTGTGCTTACTCCACTGGGACTGGCTGGTGTCTGCAGGAATGCGCCCCATGGCTGATGTACTGCTACATCTTGGGTCCTGGCTGGGGGAACAAAGTGATTCTTCCAAAAGCCCCTTCCAGCCGCTGTGTGACTCAGGTAAGTGTGCTGGGTGTTTGTACTAGCAGCTTGCATGTGTATGTGTGTGCACCCACTACATATATGCACTTACATATTTTAAATTAAGTGAAAAAAATGAAATAATAAAGAGCACCCTCAAAGAAGCATGACTAACACATACTGTATAAAAATTTCTAAGTGTAGAGATAATTTTCTGGCCTAGATTTGTCAGTAACTCAGCATACGGATAATCAATGAAACAATCTGAGCACTTTCATACCCATCTAGAAAGACTTTCTGCCTTGCAGGGGAGTAGACGCAGGATGCCTTTGACCAACCCAAGGCACATGAACCAGTGCACTTGTCTAACGTACACCACCCAAAGCCGTCCTTGTGTAAAGTTTCGTCAGCCAGATGAGCGATACCTCAAGCCAGAAGAAAGGTGCGAGTCCAGGGACTCTGATGGGGACAGGAAGGAGGAGAGGGCAGTTCCAGACAGTGCCCACATCTCCACTCTGCAGACATGGAGGTCAGCCTCTCACTGCCTGTCTCTTTGTAATTATCGATCCTTTTCAGGAGTTGACACCTGCAGCACACATCACTCCTGTTACACAACGAGGCTGACTCATGCTGACAGCGTGGCACTTATGCTACAGCAAGACATTACCATTTTCATAAACAATGTAGCCTCTTTTACTTTTCAAAGAAAGTGACATGTTTAAGCTTTAAAAATTTAACAAAAATTAAAGGGAGAGAAAATGAATGGAGAAAACCTGTGGATTTTCTTCCGATGAGTTGCTGTAAAGGCTAAAAACCCATTTACATTGGCTGGGAGCTTCCCATGACTGCACAAAAGATCAGGAAGGGCGCAGCCAGCAGCAGCCCAGTGATAAGAGTTCCCAGGTGTGGACAGGCCCCTGTCCACAGGGCTCCGACAAGCCTGGAGAGGGTGTTTCTTTCTGCATAGTAACGACAGGTGGTGAGTGAGATAATTTTAACCAGATTATGGTGAGCTGTGGTTTGGATTCAAAGAATTTCACTATTTGTCTTGAAAAAGTATGACAGAACACAGTTTAAAACTCATTTCATTCCTGAAAGCATTTGAAGATTTTTGTGAGGGATCTGATGAGGTACTTGCTTGCTTTTTTTTTTTTTTTTTTTTCTCAGAAGTAAATAAATAAATAAATCTTTGAAAACCTTAAAGCCATGGTTTTGAAAGGGCTTCTCAGACATTATGTGAAGGTAGCTTTTTCAGTGCCTAAATGAGAAGAAGCCTATTAATGCCCACATAGCAAAGTGTGTGTGTGTGTGTGTGTATGTGCGCACATGCACATGTGTGCATGCACACGCACAAAAGATGAAGACGAAAAGTATTGCTCATTCTGAAACTTCAAAACAAAGTCTCTCTTAATTGGCTAGACATAGAAATCATTTGATCCACAGGGTAAAGCCTCTGGTGTTTACATCTTGCAAGAAAAATATTTTTTCTAAGCTAAGCTTTGATTAGCATCTGCCTGTTGGTCAAATTCTGTCATTTGAGACTTTTCCACAAGGCTTGCTATCTTTTCAGAAGCTTTAAATCAATAAAAACTCAAAAATTTTCAGATACTGCATTTAGAAACTAATTAAATATCTGTGTTAGGCTCAAAACCAACCAGAAAGGGATTTCCTTCCTTAAAGCTGTGTTAGACACACTGCGATGACAAAGGAAGTAGACATCAGGACACTGTCACACTCACGTTTATTTTTATTTACCCATCACTTCTGCTGTGTCTACTGTACCCCGAGCATTGTATGTGTGAGACCTACGTCCTCATAACAGAGTACCACAGCACACAGGCACAGAAAGCCCCAGCCCCATGCCCCAGGACAGTGGTATCCCCAGACTTTTACTTGGGAGGTTCTGTTTACCACAGATATTTTCACAGCCCCAACATCCTCATAAGGAACATTACATTCACCTGCCTAATCAGAGTGTCACCTTTGAACCAGAAGTGCTTTACAAGCACTGAGCCTCAGACCCACCAAGAGTGAGTTGTTTTGAAAAAAAAAAAAAAGTCAGAGCTGTACCACTCTGCATTATTTCTTTTTTCAGTCAAATATCCAAAGTACTTAATGCTTCCCTTAAGGATTTTTCAGGAGGTGATGGGGCTGATCTTAACCAGAGTAAGGAGAATAGATAAGGCACTTGGGCATGAGCCTCAGTCCGCAAATCCAACTGACCTAGAAATGGTGTGTGTGTGTGTGTGTGTGTGTGTGTCAGTGCGCTGCAGAACCCAGCTGACTTCCCCACGCTGCAGTCACCAGCTCCCACTGGCTCTGCTTGGCCTGAGGACTCGGACAGCATCTGAGACCTGAGCATGAAGAAGGGCTCTGGTCACCCTCTCTTGGGAGGTTACTGAGGAGGCCGGTTTTGGGGCTCCCAAGGCCTCTCCACTTCCTACACCTGTGCACCTCTGGGTGGGATCTGTGGTGGCCAAGTCCCCTGTGCTCTTACTTTTCTCAGGTGTGGAGACGAACTCCTGTCAGAAGTCCCTGTCCACGCCTGTCAGCACCCTCCTCTGGCCCTGCACTGCCTGGAGCATAGCTGGGAGGCCACAGGCGGGCTGGGTCTACACCAGGCCTCAGGGTGAAAGGTGAGGGAATCAGGACTGCCACGTTCCTTTAGAAACTGTGCCCGGCTCCACTTGGCTGCCCTTCTCATCAGAAAAGCACAGTGACCTTTTCCTCCAAAGGCCAACTTTCAGGAGTTAACTTGAATATTCTGTATCAGCAGGTGTAAGAAAGGGCTTTTGCAAAGAAGAGTACTTGGTATTAACTAAATGTCGGACACGATGCTGTCTGCAGGTTCCTAGGTATTTATGATGTAAGCACTGCACACACCTTTCTCTGATGACATTCCTTCTTCTGGGATCGAGAACTGAGCCAAGGGGAGACTGAGCTTCACCCTCAAACTGCACCCCAGACTCTGACCTTTTAAAGTTCTGTGCTCAGCCAGGCCCTTTCCAAAAGCTGGCTGGTTTTGAACTCACACCCTCCTGCCTCCGCTTCCTGAGAAGCCGGGTTAGAGGAGGGCTCCTGCATTGCAGATTCCTAAGTAACAGGAACCAGGGCTTCTGACTCCAGAGTTGCAGCAGGGACCATAAAAGATGAGGCCAGAGATTCTAGAAAGCTACAAAGCAAGAAAGTGCTGGAACACCAGCTGGGCACATGGTATGTTTCAAATCACCATGACCAGAAGACCAAATGCATTCTGACCAATAAAATAGGAAGCATAACATTGATTACAAAGAAAAATACATAGTAATTATCTGGAAATCTAAAGTGAGGTGCATAAATGACCCAGTTAATAAATAAAGGACAATAGGTGGATTTCCAGCATAGAAAACTTCCCATTTATGTAGCTATTTGCTCCTCATGGAAAAGAAACAGAACTCTCAGATTCTTCTTTTTTTTTCTAATAGAATTATTTTATTGGTATATTTTATACACACATCATGATCACACTCAATTTTACCAGTATATGACATGAGTTAATTCTCATTTCTACCCACCCTACTGTGCCCCCATTCCTTATTATACATATACTTTCTTTTTTTTAAAGATCATGTTTCTTCTTTCCCCTCCCCAGTGGGCACATGATGAACCCCTCAGGAGAGCAGAGTATGGAAGTGGGGAGGGTGATTGTCCACTGGAGAATCTGACAAAGGTCACCAAGCCTGGTGATCAAGGATGATCAAGAGTGGTAAATCCTGGTGACCTGGGTAGGATAGCACGAGGCTGGCACTTCACCAGAGATGGCTTCCTTCTGACACACCCTACCCACATCTAAGAATAAGGAAATATAACAGCATGTATGCAGGGATATGCTACAAATGTTGGACAGTATCCTCAAAACTGAAAAGGCCCAAAGCAAAAAGTCTGAGACACTGTTACCATGGAGCAGAGATGTGCCAAGCATATGTAACATAGAGTCATGGTAGGAAACCTAGAACAGGAACAGAATATTAGGTGAAAGCTAAGGAATATGAACAAAATACAAACTTTAACAGCACATTATGATTGGCCTATTAGTTACGGTATGTCACGCTAATGCATGACAGCAGTGGAAGGGAAATGTACTGTCACATGTCTCCATCCTGAGACACAGGTTGGCTTAGCTTAGGGAGAGCACACCACAACCAAGACTAGGTGGGGGCCATGAGTCACCCCACAGGGCGCTCTACATATGCATGTCCTGCGGGCTTCTCATGCAATGATGTGACCGGAAGAAGTCTGCCAATGACAATGAAGCAGGCATGGACTGGGTTTAGAGTCAAAGCTCTAAAATGCTGAACCTCTTACTGAATCCCCTGTGTGATTACAGTGATACATGGTCAGAAATCCGGGTTGAAAATCTGGAATCAACGTATTTTTTTGAATGCTCATTTGGACTCGATTTTGTTTGAGTCAAAAATGCATCCAATGGAAGAGTCTCTGAAGAAACTGCAAATACTGATAATGTGCTTTTTAATTTCAACATATAAAAGACACTAGTAGGAAGTTATAAAAAGGAAAAAAAAGCTGGGGATTTAGCCCAGTGATTCTGGAGCCTGCCTCACAATCACAAAGTTCAGAGTTTGATCCCTGATACAAAAAAAAAAAAAAGGAAACATCAAGAAAGGAAAAAAAAAATACTCCAGCAGATTGGATTCAGATAAAGGTTCTAAAGCTAATCAGAATATTAAAGAAACAGAAACAAAACAACAAAGAAGCAAAAAATTGTGAGCAGACCCCACTTAGACAGACTGGCGGCCATCCAGGGCTGAGACACTGGTGGATTCTGTGTTGGGTGGACTGCAGAGCACAGGACGTGCTTATTCTGATGCTGTTCAGATGTTGGCACCATCTAGCTTCTCCAGCCGCTGCTCTTCAGTTCCTTCCAGGGCACAGACACTGCTCATACCGTGTTAGCTACCAGCTGTGAGGACAAGGGCAATGAAGCTCTCTTGTCTTGTTTTACTGCTTTCCTTTATACAAACAATACCTATATAACGTATTGAGAGGCATTTCATTCAAGGTTTAGAGAATTTTCCGGGCTAACTGCCAGCTAACAGTGCTCATCAGCTGTGAAGAGAAAAAAGATATTCTAAGAGACACACATTACTCCTCCTGAAATCTTTCCAAACAAGACTCAGTTGCATTTGGAAAAGCTCTCCCCGCATGGACAAAGATGGGGATGGAGACAGAGGAGCGCCCACTGTTACAATCCATACCGTGTCTGATCTTTACATCTTTACTTTCCTTGATGATTATTAGAATTTCTATTATTCTCTAACTGCAAATGTAACTCTAGATCTCTTTTAGTTCCACAGTATTGAAGGACTATTATTATTATCATCATCATCCTGTGTATTTTTATTATTACCTTTATTAGAAGGAAGACTTTGAAGTCTTTCATTTGATTTTGTGTTGAAATAGTAAAGCTAGGTAATTTTTGTCAAATTTCTTCAGTATGTTTCTACTTAAAACTGTGAAACCAGAAATTAGTATTGGGAATTAGTTATGTTGTTTGTGATTGCTCTCAGTGACAAATCTCTGAGTCCTCAGAACTCCAGAGAGAATGAAGCATTACATTCTTTATAAAAGATCCACTGAAATAAGACTATATATGGCACAAAAGAATTTGTGTACAACTCAAAGGGGCAGTATTTTTGTATTATTATACAATATTTGTATTTTTGTATTACTTTATTATATTTTTGTAAAGAGAAATGTTGGACAGTAAAAATAAATTATCATCACCCTAAAAGCATAGAACCAGATTCCTGAATGTCAGACTAAGTTCTATTCCATTGTATATTGAGACATTGTGTAAACAAAGAATGGATGAGACACTGTCTTCAAACATCTTCATTAAATTGCTGATTTGTGACCAACTTCCTTGTAGACTAGAGTCACTAAATTCTGAATAATGAAGAAGACCTCAAAAAGAAACTCTTTAGGAACCATGATGAGTGTTCTATACAGGGAGAAGAAAACTTTATTCCCAGCTTTGAGCTGGTCTTTAACCTGGCAATAGATTGGGCACCCGCTTCTAAATCATTTTAAAGTCTTCAAGGAAAAATGGACCAAAAAATTCTATGCAGGTCCTAAAATTATTTTATTCTCTTAACACAGGTGTTTATTTTCTACAAAATAACCTGATACTACGTAGCATTTTATAAAGGTCAAAGAGTGGTTGAATCACCATCTGTTATTATTAAATAGAAAATTATAATTCACTCTAATCCATAACAATGTTATCATAATGAGCATCCTAATTCATCCATTGATCTTAGTTCTGTTTTTCAAATCTTTGATCCAGAATTTTATCATTATTACACACTGTTTCTTATTTCAAATTTAATAATACATTTTAAAGTTCTTTTTAAACCAGATTTTTATATTATGAATTCATAGCTGAATCTTCATTTTATATATTTACTATTACTTGAAAAATTATGTTTAAATATTTTTTAAATTTGAAAATCTGAAGTCATTGTTCTTAAGAGACCTGCAGTATTTCTCTAGATCACAAAATATTTCAGAAGGGGCAAAAACTTCTCACATTGTTTTGTTTCACTTTGCCGGGGCAGGAGGGGTAAAAATGTCTTAGCTCTTACAGTGATCTCTGGTCTTCCAAGAAGCCTTACTACACAAGCAGATACTGGTATGTTTGTGCTACTAAAATTCTACATGGAGCCATTAGGGAAATACCATCCAGAAAAGGTTTTTGAGAGAATCATGATAACACAGAAAAGTTCAAACACCTAAAAAAGCAAAACAATTTAAATATATTATATTTTTAAACCCTCAAAATTTTATCTGTGTTAGAAAGCAGAATGTCAAGTGTCTTCCCAAAGCAAATTAAGCTGGCTGAGTTATAACCTCTCAGAGATTAGACTTATAATGAGCATGCGGATGGATCTTTAACTACAGGACTCCTGCAAAGCCTGGGCTGCTCTAGCATTCTCTGTGAGCCTAATTGGAACTGACTATGTTTGGCACCTTATAATAGAGTTTAGCTTAAATGATTTTCTCCTGGCTCAAAAACAGTTTGACCCCATGTATTTCTGAACTATGCAATCAAATTTCCTGATAATTCAATGAGGATATAATGACTAAAATATTGGAGTGCTGGTAATCTATCAAGCTTCCTTTTAAAACACAAATGTGAACTAAGACCAAGCATGGGCCAGAAAAGCCATGCCTTCTGCACTGTCACCCAGTGTGTGCATGTGTGTATGTGTGGCACGCATGTGTGTGAACATGCATGTGCACTCGGACTTTTCTTATGTTTTACTTTCTTACAGGCTAACTCATTGAAATCTTTTTCATTTAATTTTATATTTAAGCAAAACCTAGGAGAAAATGCCAGTTATTTTCCTCAGAAACAACTTCACTTCGTGGAAACTTGGAAGAACCCTCTTGTACTTAAACACTAGCTTCTGTCAGTCATCACTACCGAGGGAGCTAAAATATCCAGGATAGAATAATTGGTGCTATTGAAAATACACATGTGTAGTGTGTGGCTGGGCAGTGTTATGTGGCAGTAGTTCGCGTGCATGCTGGTTTTCTTTATGTGTTCTGCTGGTAACTCTGGTAACGAGCTGGGATGTGTGAGGAGAGCAGTATGAAATGCTGACCTAACCCTCACACAGAGCATTACTCTGCAGGGCCTTCTTAGAGTCCACCTACCAGGTTCTCATCCTCTGCTTTTTCTTTGCTGCAACACTCCATTTTGCACAGATATGAAAGAATAAAAAGTAAAAAAAGTGTAACTTTTCGTACTTCCTATCCTTTTCTTTAAAAGATAAGATAATCAGATCCAAAAATATGGGAATTAAATCAAAAACAGTAGCTGTAGGGCCGGAGGGTTAGCTCAGTGGTTCCAGCGCCTGCCTCACAAGCGCAAGGACCTGAATTTGATCCCCGGAAACCACATACAATGCTGGGCATGGAAACACGCCCACCAACAATCAACACCGCATACCACAATGCCGGACGTGGTGGCTCACGCCTGTAATCCCAGCACTCGGGAGGCAGAGACAAGAGGATTGCTGAGTTCGTGGCAGCTTGCCTGGGCACCATAGTGAGCTCAGGGCCAGCCTGAACTACAAAGCGAGACCCTGTCTCAAAAAGCAAAAAACAAACAAACAAACAAACAAAAAACAGTAGCTGTAGATAACAGAGCAAATCAGGTCAGAAAAATCCAGCTTTGAGCATTAATACTTATACTTTCACATCCTTCTACTTAAAATTGAAATGCAAACAAAAGTATTGTTTAGTTTTTTACTTTTTAGTTCAGTTCTGGAGAAAAAGGGAACTAGGTTAGTGTGGATTGATGACTAGAAAAAAATGTCACGCAGTAGAACAAAAAAAGTAACTATGATTAAGAAGGTAAAGTATGAACAAAATTATAGACTTCATATTCTCTTTACAGTTCATAAAATCTGCTTTTAGGGCCCAGAGATTTGGCTCAGTGGTTCCAGCACCTGCCTAGCAAATGTAAAATCCCTGCTTCAATCCCCAGTAACCATAGGCAAAAATACTGGGTGTGGTGACTCACGCCCACCAGCAATCAGTACCACATACCACAGTGCTGGGCCTGGTGGTTTATGCCTGTAATCCTAGCACTCCGGAAGCAGAGGCAGGAGATTTGCTGAGTTTGAGGCTTGCCTGGGCTACACAGTGAGCTCATGGCCACAGTGAGCTCACTACAAAGTGAGACCCGGTCTCAAAAAAAAAAAAAAAAATCTGCTTTTAAACCTATTTAGATAGAGCTGAGATCCACAAAAAATATTGATTGTTTATAGAATGTAAGAAAATCAAAATTACACACAGTAGCAAAAAATGTGTACAAAACTATCCTACAACATTTTCATATTATAAGATATTTTAATGTTAAAATATTGTTAATGATATTTTACATAAATCAACTAGAGTTGAGTAATAAAACATCCTTAATATTTTATAACCAAGAGCTCTGGTTAAGAAAAAGCCATTCTAAAAACAGACAGTTCCATTGAACTTTGCCCTTAGCTCTTTTTTAGATAAACAGCTCAGCATGGATGATAGGAACTTGAAGTCAGGGCCAAAAGTACACATTTCAAGAGTGAGGCCAGAATCCATGCCTGTACTACAACATCCTCCCTCCATGAGCCTCTTCTCTGGTCTGTTTCCTTGTTCTGAAAGGAGTGAGTTAGACTGTACACATGTTTCCGAAATGGTCTCCTCGTGGTAGAGAGAAAATTATAAAAGTGATATAGAAGTCTACATAGACTGACAGTCTCATTGCAGAAACACTCCAGATGTTCTTGAAGCCACTGAATTATATGAACTCAGAGTTCAGGAAGCTCGGATAGGGATTCTTTGGCTGGGGACTCTTGATTCTTTCATGGACGGTGTTCATGTTTCTGTTTCAAGTTCCTACTAAGCACCGTGGATTTCCTGAACTTAAAGAAACCAGATGGAATCTTCTTGGTTAAAGTAGAAAAGTCCCAGTGCTTCCCAAGGGTAGCTGTACAAACCAAATTCATGTGTAAAATACAAGTATCTACGGGCCTGTGTCTGTACCCATGCTTGTCTCAACATGCCTAACTAGCTAAAACTCATCATCGCTCCTGAAAAATGCAAGATTACACACCAGGCTGTGAGCTGTTAGTCTCTATAATAAGAAGGCCAGGTTATCTGAATTTGTATTGTTGCCATCTTTTACTTCACACAGCATTTCTGTGTCTCCCGCCACCACTATGGATGGGAAAGAACAGCGCCTGGTGACTGGTAACAGTGCTTCCGAGGGTGGGAAGAAGGGGAGCAGGTATGACATCAGTCACGAGACTTAGGCTGCTATTCTATTGTTTTCTTTTACTAGCTGTGTGACTGTGGCTCCTAAATTCCTGCCTCTCCACTTCCATTTTCTTGACTTTTAAAATAGAGCATAAAACCTCCAAGATAAGATTTTTAAAATAACAGACACAGGCAGGCACACATCCAGGATAAAAATCCAGAGTTTCCAGAGATAATAGAACATAAGTATAAATATACATACATGTGTGCATGCCTAAATATAAGCATTTCTGTGTGTAAGTGAACACACACGTGTGCACAAAGGCATGTGTACTCTCTATGGGAAGGACATGAAGCTGGCCCTCCTGTTGGCTTGAGCCAGGCCAGAGCTGCTCTACAGGCCTTGAAGCGCCGCCACTCGAGTGCTTGCTACGCTCCCTGCATCAGTAACTCTCAGACTGGTCCTTGAAGACTGGTCCTGGAGGCCCCACGCTATCATAAGCTCCTGAGTGAGTCCAGCAATGTATGATACAAAGCCGTAGGTACGTTACCGGGCACCGGGCACCCGCTTGTCATCTCAGCACTCTGGGAGACTGAGGCAGGTGCACTGATGGAAACCTTTCAAATCCGAGTCACCAAACTGCAACCCAAATCTGCTCATTTACAGCAACGTGCTGCTGCTGCAGCTCAGCCTGAACACTGAGCTTAGAGAAACACAACCCATACATTAACATCTTTTGTCGTAAAAGAAAATCAATTACCATGCGTGTCACAGGTTCGCCACCCGTAGGCAGGAGGATGTCAAATTGGACCCCAGTCTGGGCAGTTTTACTGCTCAGTGAGACGCTGTCCTGAAAGAGAAACTTTGAAGTCGTAGGGTTGAGACGCAGCTCGTGCCAGGAGTCCCGCAAGTCCCAGTCAGCTGGACATTCATTTTGATCGCAAGTATAAATTCCCAGCATCCAGCTGATCATCGGTAAAACTGCCTGTAAGTTCTGTGTGTTTCACTGTGAATTCCTTTATAATTTGCGTTTATTTTGACTCACGTGAAACCAAAATTGCACATATTTTGTGGATAACATATCATATGGTGATCAACTATAGTTTGTGTAACATTTAAGTCAAGGTAAATACATCTCTTTCCTCAACATTCATTTCTTTACCTTATGCAGAAAACATTTACATCCTTCCTCGAGATGGACAGTAGTTTACTGTTACCATCTGCGCACAGCATGACAGATCATCTCGCTTCTACAGGACGAAACTCAGGGCCCACAGGTCAACTCCCCGCCTCTCCCTGCGCTACTCTCCCAGCCTCAGGTCTCCCCGCTCTGCTCTCAGCCTTTACGACGTCAGCCTTCTCCGGCTCCACAGGGGTGAGGTCACATGGTCACTGCCTGTCACATCTCAAACTCAGTTTTATTCATGTTATTGCAAAGGACAGTACGTTTTCCATTTGGCAGTGAGCAGGGCTCCGCTGGGTACACACTTGGTACATATTCAGGAACTCACGGCCGCGCAGACCGTGTCCTCGTCCAGGTGTGCATAGCGCGGAGGTGAACACGGCGGTGCAAACATCTTCCCGGCAGGGGGCGCTATTCCTCGCAGACGTACACATAGGCATGGGGTGGCTTGACCATGTGTTATTTCTAGTTTTGCATTTTGAAGGGGCGCCATTAATGTTTCTAGAACTGCTCTACTTATACATCCCCCACCACAGTGTGCAGGGCCCCTTTCCCTACATCCGCTGCAGCGCTTGCTGTCTTTGCCCCTTCTACCCACAAGTCATCCCTCCTGGGCTGGGTAACCCGAGCTATGCTTTGACTCCCACTTCTCTGTGGTTGGTGACGCCACACAGTTTTTCAGTTACCTTTGGCCATTCCTATGTCTTCATTTCAAAATGCTTATTTCAGTCAATTTCCATTTTAACTATTATTAGTATTAGTATTATGACTATTATCTTGCTAATGAGTTATTGAGATCCTTATATATCTTGAATACTAACCCCTTGTAAGATGTATAGTTGCTAAATAGTTTCTCCCATTATTTAGATTCACCATCCACCCTGTTGCTTGCTCTGCAGAAGTTTTTAGTTTGACATAATCCATTTGGTCTGTTTTCCTTTTGTTTTTTGCATTTTCAAGGTCTTGTCTCGAAAGTACTTGGCTTTTAAGACAAGGATCTTGAACATCCTGCAGCATTTTCCTTGAATTTCCCTGGAGTACTTTCATCGCTGCAGATCCTACCTCTAGTGAGGTCACGGATGAGTGACAGGGGGCAGTTTCCTTCTCCTGCAGCTGGATAAGCAATTCTGCTGGTGCATTTCCTAAAAACACGGTTCTTTCTCTAGCGAATGCCTTCAGCATCTCTGTAGAAAACCAGACGGTTGTAGATTCCTGGGTTTACTTTTAGGCTCTTTATTCTAAGTGTCTTTATTCATGCCAGTACCATGCTCTTTTGATTATAATGGGTTTTTATTGTATTTTGAACTCAAGTTTTACAATGCTTCCTCTTTTGAATTTTTTGCTCAAGATACCTTTGTCATGATAGGGATTTTAACAATATTTATATAATCCATAGACTCTAGATATCTTCAATTTTTTTGTGTCTTCTTCAATTTCTCTAGTCAGTGTGTCCCAGTTTTCAGTATAGATATCTTTCATCACTTAATTTATTCTCAGGGACATTTTGTAATTATTATAAATGGGATTATTTTCTTGATTTCTTTTTCTAATAACTTGATATTAGCAAATAGAAAACCAACTGGTATTTGTATGCCAATTTTGCATCCTATAAATCTTCTGAATTTGTTTATTTATTCCAGTAGCTTTGGTAGATTGCTTTAAAACTTTCTATATACAAAATCATGTCATCTACAAAGAGCAAAAATTGGACTTCCAAAGAAAGCAAGAGAAACAATTCTGTTATCAAACATAATATACTTTAGTCAAACGTGTGAAATGACGCAGAGAGGTCAGTCTGCACCTCGATGTGGCTCCTGCCCAGGGCCCTTGTCTCTGTTATGGCTGCACAGAATGGAAGAGGCATGACTTCTGTGGTTCAGAACGAAGAGGACCAGCCACAGGGAGTGTGTTTGGTCTTTCTGGAAACTCGTTTTTCAGCTGAAAGATGAAGTTCATATTCTTAGCTCAGAATGTGACAATAGGTGGATTTCAGAACTCATTTATGAAATACTTCAGACAATAAACAGGCTTGTTTATGAATAGAAAATAAAAATAGAAAAGGAAAGAATATAAATGTGTCCAAAGTTAAAAAAATAGTCCTCTTTGTAACATGAATAATGTATCACTTTGGTTGTTCTCACTAAGAAGTTTTTTCACACATTCATGTTCTTCCTTTCTGTATATTTAAACATTCATTTTACCTTAACTAATTTATTTCACTGCTCTACATGAAAATAACCTTTTTAAACAGAAAACAAATTCAATTATATGAACTATGGAATAGAGAATGAGTATAATCTGTCCTTAATCTCATCCAGAAATCTAGAATTTCTGTTTCTTCATGTTACTCTCATCAGTAAACCGCTTGAAAGGAACCTGCCCTTTACAGAAGACAGTAAGAGAAAGATAGTTCTGAGTTTTGTCATCTTCTCTGCCTCCCCCCAGTGCCAGCTCCTCTCTGCCCTTTCTTCTTGCCCTGGGGAACCCACGGTAATCTCTCGCCACATGCAGACTTTGGGTCCAAGCCTCCATTTGTCAGGTTTCAAGGCGGGTGTTTTCTCATCCTGAGTGTATTGTTTTGCAAGTCTTATATCCGACTCCACTAGACATTAAGACTGTTTTTAGGTATCTGTTCTAATAAAGTGACTAGTCTTGAGAAGGTTAAGCAAGAAGTTGGCTCAAGACTAAGATCAAAGTAAGCACAGGTTCACTGGGCATCTCTGAGTAAACCTGAATGAAGTCATCTCCTATCACCTGGGAATTTAGTCAATGCACAATTATCTGATAGCATGAATCATAGGTGCAGTTTAGAAAAATCATTTTTATTCCCATTACTGCTTGTGTGGATGCCCATCAGCATCTAAATTTTTCACTTAGACTCTAGATAAACTTTGATATACTGCTCCCACTGATTGTGTACTCAAGATCTATAACCTCTGGTTCACAGTTTAATTCATCAGTAGCACTTCAATGCATGAAAGGCTTATTTCCACATAAGAAGGTAAGTTTCCAATTTTATGAAACAGCCTTTATCTGAGTATGGAGATTTAGCCATATGGTCCACAAAAAGATTCACTTATAAGTTTCAGGATCACTCAAGTATTCCCATTCCCAAAGTTCCATTAGTTTAGTTGATTATGAGCTTTAGCATATTAACCTTCCCTATTGACATGGCATTTTAACAAGAGTGTTCGAGTGAGAGATTTCCAGGCCCATGCAGCAGTCACTGAAGAGTGCGCACGCACACACACACACACACACATGCACACTCACACAATGGGATCTTGGTTCACTGTCACTTCTGTTCGGGAACAGTTTGGTTTGCCAATGGCAGTGTCAGGCAAAATTTCCCTCTGGTTATGAACTCTGCATCAGATGATGAGCAAAACAATTGTCCTCTTCCCCAAAGTTGTGGGGGAGTGAAGTCCGTGGGCCCAGACACTATTTTGTACTGCACATCATCCAACATGTGTGGCAGTGAGGTTTTATAAAATGCATATACCTTTGTGTAAGAGAGAAATGCCAGTGTTCTTGTGTGGCAGGGATTACTCTCTTGTCATGATTGTGTTTGGTTCACATGCAGGAGAAAGTAAAAGATTCCTTTCAAAGAGTTAGACATCCATGGAGTTTTTGAGGATTGGGATAAAGAAGGAGCTCAGGAATTTTCCGTTTCCAAAAATGTTCATTTCCAGAGACTGTATTTGCCTGAATCATAGAGGATACTAAGATCCGACCAGCTCTGAGTTATATACTGCGATGTATCTCATGCCTCACTGTGTAAAGATGAAAATCCTAGTGCTTTTGTCTTCCTGTAGTTATCAGGAGAGGTGTTTGGTGCTACTCTTGGTATTAATGACAATGCAGGTGACACCCTGAAACTTCCCCACATACTTCTGGACCATATGTGTCATACTGTACACCATTAGAAGTGAGACAGGAGACAACCATCACAGCACACATCAAGATTAATGTCATGAGCTTCTCCACATGAGTCATAGAAGCCACAGCACTGTATTTAGAATAATAATAAGACAGGGAATGATGGCATCCTAAAATTTAATGAGGTAGTTTAGTTTAAATGTACATTGTTGGTTTGTGTCAACCTACTGCCCACTGCAAGCAGCACATTTTCTAACAACCTTGTGCAATGGGGCTGTAAATTACTGTAATTAAATTAAGCCATAACCTTATTCAGACAATATGAGGTATTTGTACTTTGTTTCTGTAATCACATTATCTGCTCAGAACACAGCCATGGTGAAACAAATCAAACAGCATAATCGGCCATGTGATTTGTAATTCTTTTTCAAGAATAAATTAGAATTCCTTGCAGCCATCTACCCATTTGCCAGGAATATCCATCTTCAATCCCATGATGTAAGTAATTATCATTTCCCATGTTTGTGACTTATTGATAAACTTTAAAACAGGATAGCGGGGAAAGCTGTGTCCCTTAGATTAGCAGATCCGCAGGGCTTTAGACTTGGTTGTGGTTTTATTCTTAACATGGAAGGTACCCTGAGAGACCACTAGTTGATTTCCTTGGGTGGTACATGTTCTGATGCAAAAAGCTGTGACTTTTGGAAGCAATATAAAAAAGTTACCTAGTTTTCTTCTTGTTATTGCTCTACTGTGGTCTGCACAAGGTGTGTGTCATGCTGGGCTGCCATGTGCAGATTGTTTTATCGGATGTGTTCTATTTCCCTTGGGGAGGGTAATGGGGATTAGAAGGCAGTGCTTGTTCATAAAATAGAAAGAGAAATTAGTCATGTGCTCCCTCCTAGTCCCTTAACAGTTGGTAATGGCCAATAGCGCACATGATATATTTTAACCTGTATTGATTTCAAGCCTGACTTCCCACCGGACAATAAAATTCTTGGAAGTTGGAGCTATAATTTATTCTAAAATGGTACTAATCGCCTCACATAATACGTAGTAAAATATAGATGCTCCATGAATATTTATTGAAAACATCAAAAATTAATGAAAAGATGATAAATTGCATTCAGATATTTTGCTTTACAGACTCCGTACCTTACTCTTGCAATTCTGAGTTACCTAAAAGCTTCCTTAAGTCCATCAGATGTTCAGGGAAGGGGGCTGCATGGGCACAAAAGGCGTCCTGTCTCTTGTAACTTCAACAGTTAGCTTCAGTTTCCAGAAAGTTTGCATATAAATATTTATTGCTTTCAAGCTTTAGTCCATGATAGGTGGCTACTGCAGGTGGCTGGCTATAGCAGAGCTTCAAAGCACTGGAGATCTGGGGGACATGCTACAGCACACTCATATACTGCAAAGCATGGGGTCAGGTGCTATTCCAGAATTTTGTCCTCTACACTCTTTCTCAGGGAGAAATGTGAGGTGGGGCATGTGTCACTTTCCTGATGTCACTGTCCGGTGCTTCCTGCTGGAATCTGTGTCAGGCTATAACACTGCAAGAGCTGGAATTGACTCTCAAACTAGCAGATGCTTAGATATTTCTAGAAAGGTTATTCATTGTCTGTGTGGTGCTTTTATTTTGTTTGTTTTTAATGTCTATTGCTTTGCTTCTAAGTTAGTCAGCATTTGTTGCTTCACCCCACACTACATTTTGACAGAAATTCAAGTGCAGTGTTGGTTGCAGAGAAAATTCAGCCAGAGTCTTTTTTTTTTATTTTTTATTTTTAGACAGGGTCTTGCTTTATAGTTCAGGCTGGCTCTGAACTCACTATGTAGCCCAGGCAAGTCTCGAACTCAGCAATCCTCCTGTCTCTGCCTCCTGAGTGCTGGGATTACAGGCATGAGCCACCATGCCTGGCTCAGCCAGAGTCTTTAAGAGTTGATCAAGTTCCTCGGTGCATTTTGGTAAAAAGCAAGAGAAGCTGGTTTCTTCTAGATGAGGAATCAAAACACTACCCGCCAGTTAGAGTGAGAAAGGCCAGATGACACCTCCGAATGGGACTGTACACTCGAGAGGAGTCGCAGTGTTCCTTCAGAGAGCAAAGGGAATCTGTCTTTTTTTTTTTTTTTTAACAATTGTGTTCATGGTGAAGTTTTCTGGTTATCACACTAACAACTATCAGTTTAAAAGGAGGGAAAAGCACGCTGAAGTACAGATAGCCAGGCGGTTAGTAATGCAGTTATGCTACTTTGTGTGTTACTCTCCTCTGTGGTAAAAGAGCAAGTAGTATCACCATTAATTTCAGCCCTGTGCATTGAAATGAACCAGGATTTACTATTTATTTTTCTTGTCACTGAACATGTCAAGGAGGAAACTAATTATTTTGAAAGTCACATCTAGAATATCTTCTCCTTTATAATCTCTGAGTATGGAACTTGATGCTATTTAGCAAGAAAGAACACACTGCGATGCTGTCAGTAAAAAAGAGAAATTACTGAAATTGTTCTTATGTTTCTCTTCCTGTAAATGAAAGCAAAGGAGGAAAGCCTTGTATAATCAGTGTGTTAATCAAACTGATGATGTGTCCCATGTCCTGAAGAGCTTGTGTAACATTTAGCCAAGGGGCCAGGTAGGAAGGTGTTTTCTAGAAAGAACTCACTTATTTTAAAAACAACTGATTTCTGTTGTTTTCATCAGTTATAGACCATATTGCAATGTATAATTTTGTATATTTAAAAATTTGGGTTTCCACATTTGTATAAATATTTCTTCAAATGAGCATCTTTAGAAAATAGTGAGCTCTTGTTCTGTGTGTTCAGCACTAGCCAATGGCTATGCCTGTTTTATGTGTTTATTTACAGAATAACATCACTGAACATACTCTGAATTTTCTTTACTATTGTATGTGTTTTGCAGACAGAAAGTATAGAGTTACATGATAAACATGGGGAAGTGATTAGAAGCCAATGAGATCTGTGTTTTGTCCTTGATTCTGTGATGACTTTTTTTTACAAGACAATAATTTAACCCATATGAATTTTTATTCTCTCATAAATCAGATAGTTTAACTTCTGTCATGTCAGAAAACAAGTACTACTAAACAAAGAAAAAATAATACATTACCATACACTACATTAGAACACAATCTTCCTTGCAAGCCAGTTGGAAACACCAGTCAAGATCCTTAATGGTTTTATTATTTTTTACCTTATATGTCCGGTACAAGTACTAAATACCAAAAGAAAAAGTGAGGTGACAGATTTGTATCTAGACTATAACCATCTTTGAGGAGATCATTTAGCAATATCAATCAATCTAAAACTTGCCAATTACCTGATTGATAATTACACTAAATTGCTGTATTGCGATAGACAAGGTGCTCAGGTCTAAAGTATGGAGGAAAAATCCTGTGACTGAGATCAGAGAAAGCATAAAAAATGTATAGAGATGAATATTTTAGCAGATTGTATCTAGGAAACTTAAAATGTTATTAAAAGGAAGAGATTCTTTGAAGAGTCAAATTGGCTTCAGGACAGGCTCACATTTGCATCAAAAGTCCTATGACACTTCAAATGAATCCAGAGAAGAGACCCTCTGGTCTGTCCTGGCAAAGAGCTACGGGGTTCGGGGCCATGGGGCCACTGATGAAGATGGGTAGATGAAAAGTGAGGTTCACACTACTAAAGAGTTAAGAGAATAAATGTCAAGGAAAGTTTACTGCTGATAGCTTGTTACTAGCATTTATAGATTACAAACTTTGAGTACTTTCTCTTTTTTTGATTGTCACTACACGTAGTTCATTTGGTATCTCTGGGAGAATAGTTTCAATGGAGTCATGTAGAGAGCAGTCAGAGTTTTGAGGGCCAAGTAGATTACTTATAATTGATAAATAATGTGTTTTTATGTGTCTTGGTATTATGTTTTGATATAGTAGTTAAAGTTGACAGTAAATGTCAAGGAAAGCACCATCTTTGTAGTAAGCACTCATTAGCAGTAGCTAGTATTGTTGATAATAATTCAACAAGAGTTTAACCCACCCCTAAGTCAGTTGCAGGGGGTTTTTTTCTGAGCTAA
Source organism: Thryonomys swinderianus (assembly GCA_004025085.1). Lineage (NCBI taxonomy): Eukaryota > Metazoa > Chordata > Mammalia > Rodentia > Thryonomyidae > Thryonomys > Thryonomys swinderianus. The sequence continues at coordinate 68,972 of PVIC010002382.1, forward strand.
TTCAAATATCTAAAAGCATATGTAGTATAGAGACATTGCTTTGTGCATACCAAGACTGCAGATGAATTGAATGTCAGTATATTTGACAAGTGTATTTAACCTATAAAATGTCAAAGAGTTATTTCTGCTTTGTAAGAAGGATGATAATAAGAAATACATTTGACCAATATCTCGCTTGGGAAATAACCCCGTGGGTTTAGAGTAATATAAATCGGAAATAGGTTTGCAGTGAGCATCCGGAGTACATTAGACATGCGAATTGTGACTGGCTGATAGTGCACAAGAAGCTCGGACTTTCAATTCAGTGGCTAATGCTACATGAACTCACTTCTGTAGTTCAGAGCTTATCATCGGTTGGAGCTACCTGCTCTTCACACTTCCTGGGAATACTGTGACCATTACATGCAGGGATCACCATTGTATCATGCACCCTTCTGCCACACACGCGCAGTCCCACGCTCTTTAACCCCCACCCAACCACCTTGCTGCCCTTTTGCAGTCAGCCTTACCCTTGGGCTCTACCTGCCTCCTCCACCCTGGGGAATACTCTCACACCCTGGGCCAGTTAATGTGTCAACTCCCTTCAGGGGAAGAGAACCCAGTCTCCTCCTTTCCTAAGACCGGCTCAGCTTATCTTCAGCAGAGATCACATCTCACTCTCCGTCTCACTTTCCTTGTTGTCCTTCCCTGAGAACACTCAAGGGCACCTTTTCAAGAGTCCAAGTCTCTAGAAAAGGAAAGGTAGGCGTGACACGGCTACTCCAACAGCTCTGCTCTCATGCTAAGTCTTGGTGAGCTACTGGCTTAACTGTCTTTTTCCCCCCTAAGAAAAATGAACTTCTTGAAAGAAAAGATACCGTCACACCTGTCTCTGGATTTGCAAGGCCTTTTGCAGTACCTGACACCTAGGAGATGCTAACTAAGGGTTACTGAGTGACTCAAAATATTGTCTCTATCTTAACACTAAGATTGTTTTTTTTTCTATATAAATAAATCTACATGCTTCAGAATAGTCACAAAAAACCTTTAAGTATTAGGAGTCAGATTTGAAGTACAGCTAAGATTTTGTTTCTCCAAAAACATCTTAACAATACTTTAATCAGAACCCTTGACTTTATTAATCCTTTGACCTTTTGAAAAGGACTCATAAATTTAGGATGATTCTTAGGAGGAAAATGTCACACATGAGGTTTGGTAAACTATAATGTCTTAAGCTCTGTAAATGTGCCTAAAATCAAAATGAACAAATAATTACAAAATGACTTATATTTTTCCTCAGGTCTTAATACAATGGAGATAAAAACATCTTTAATTTTGATCTGAAAATATTTTTCCCCTACTCAACATGACATTGGCTAGCAAAGTCCTCTGTTAATTACCTGTGAATCTTTTTATTGTGTGCATATTTGTTTTTATAGTATTGCCTTGATTGATGTAAAACCCAATTTTATAATCCATATTTAAACTTTTTTCATAAAAAATCAAAGCAGGCATTATGGTAACATAGAAAAATAGAGAAGTCATATAGATATCTTTCAGAAGCTATTTTTGATAATATTATGAAAAATACTACACATAAATTTTAAATAGTTTTCCATAATTGTACTGGAATAAGTACCCTGCAGTCATTGATTAGTTCTAGGCTTTATGTTGATATAATAGATGCCTATTCGCTGTAACTGGCTTGAAAGGAGCAGACAAGCCTCATGTCTAATGACTAATCCCAGCGTCTTAGCAAGGACTTAAACATTTTCAGTAACTCTGTATCCGGAGGACAACGTTTTGAAAGGAAATCAAATACAGTGATTGGTCACGGTCAAAGCGTCTTCAGGTAGGGGCTTAGCTCCCTCTTTAGCCCGCCTTAATTTTCTGCAGTTTCAAAAGATACTTTTAAATTCCTCAATTGTGAGGTTTTTGCTGACAAACTTTTAAAATCTTCTGAGAACTCAATGAGAGGCAGAAGTCAGTTCCCTCCTTCACCTTACACCGATACCTCCCAAGCCCTTGTGTCCAGGACCTTGGGGAGCACAGACCCTCCGGAGCCGGGGTGCGGAGCCGGGAGCCGGCGTGGCCGCGCAGCCCGGGGATCCAGGAACACGTGTGCTGAGCAAGCTCCGAGCCCTGCTCTGCGGCAGCTGCACAGTCCTGCACTTGGTCTTCACCCCGAATTCTTTCAGCTAACAGAAAACTCTCAGGACTCCCAGGGGTTACTGTCGAATCCACCTTGCACTGTGGATGGCATCGGCCTGCGGGGCCTTCAGCAGGAGCAGGCCCACGCGCATCTGGGTCAGACTCGGGTGGAAACTCAGCCGCCAGGAAAGCGGAGCTGGCACAGTGCGCAGCACCGTCACCGCAATGGGCAGCAGCACAATGGCGGCAGCGAACGCACCTCTGCAGAGCAGCGAGTGCAGGGACTGGGCAGCCCGGGGCGGCCGCTCTTCAGCGCCGCGTCTTCCTGCCGATCTGCTCTGAGCATCGCAGGGTCTCACAGCTGCAGTGAGAGCCCGAGAGCGGCCCTGGGAGCCCAGCCCACTCCAGAGGCCCGTCCGTCCGTCCGTCCATCCGTCCGTCCGTCCGTCCATCCGTCCGTCCGTCCGTCCGTCCATCCGTCCGTCCGTCCGTCCGTCCGTGGAGCACTGTCACTGCCTGCCAGACATGTGCGAGCAAACTTCAGCCGCGGACTTTTCCTCTCAGCAAGACCTGCCCTCCCCGGGGCCTTCACATCTGTTTTGCCTTTCTCCTGAGTAAGAGCATAGATGACCGAGTGCTGTTCATCGACACAGTAAACACCGATCAAACCCTTGCTGTGGGCAGGACTATGGTGGGTACTGAGGAGGCCTTGCAGACAAATGCGCTGGGCAGCCGCCCTGGGGGAACCTGGGATTCAGCAGAGATCGAAGCCCGCGTGTGGGTCGCAGGAGGGGGACAGTGACTGCAGATCACGAGGAGCAAGGGGTGATGTCCAGCCCCGAGCAGAACTGGACGGCAGCCCCACAGGCCGGCTGTGAACATCCGGACGAAGGAGGCTCCGGGGCCAGGGCAAGGGGCACCGGACGGGAGCTCGGGCGGGAGGAGCATGTAGTTCCCCTGTCAGCGGGGCCGGCTGTGATGGCTCCGTTGGGAACACGAAGACGGCATTTCCACGCGAGAGGGGTTCACACCCCCATGGCGCCCTTCTCCATCTTCTACAGCTGATAACAAGAGCTGTGAGGCCTAAGATGAGGGGTGAGGCCAGAAAGCCCGCGAGTGGCATTGCAGGGCCAGATGCCAGCTACCAGGCTCCCAGGTCCTCTGCCCACCCCTGTGACCACGGGGTGCCAACGACACCGGGCACTCGGAGCTGGGACAGAACCGCTTTGCGTGTCAGGGAAGAGATGGCAATCCTGCGACTCGCTTTCAGCCGAAATGGAGATAAAAAAATAATTTCACACACATGTGGTTTTACTTGAGGGTTTTTTTTTATTTTATTTTTGCTAAAATATGCGGATTTTCAGCAATCTTTCTGATCCGCTTATATTTCTGTAACCATATAAAAGTCTGTTTTTATACTCAGCTTCAGGTGAGCCCTTTTATACAAGATATATGACTCGTCACCAAATATTCACCCATGTGTGAATTGCACTTGGCTAGCTGTCATGTTTAATTTTATTGCTTAAATTGTGTTATTACCTCCTAGGCACTTCCTGTCCCACATGTATCCAAAATAGATAATGCAGCATCGTGGCTTTTTACACCAAAGAGGGGCATTTTAATGAAAATGCCACTTTTAATAAGATGCCTCAATAACATGTAATTTTGCTTATTTCGGCTGAGAAATTAATGTCTAGCACTTTGTCTTCCCCTAGAAATCAGTAAAATAAGGTAGATGGAATTAGGTTTGAAAAACAATATTAAATAGGCAGGAAAAATAATTGTCTTTAGATAGGATTTACTGTGTAAAGTAACATTCTCAATATTTACTCCATTACATCCTTTTTATTTTTTTTTATTGCTACCAAGAACCAAACCTTAAAATAACTGTGCCAAGTTAGACAAATTTTAATGCATTTCTATTTTTCTCAATTTTGTAGTTTCAGGGCTGGGAACTTAACTTAGTGGTTCTGGCACCTGCGTCACAAGTACAAGGTGCTAAGTTTGATTCCTGGTTAAATTACTGCTTGTTTCCAGAAACAAACATTAGGCAAAAGAATTAAAAAAGTTTTTGTACTATAGCAGTTTTTTTACCCCACTAAGAAAAAGCTGCACATGTCTAGATTTACATGTAAGACAATTCTTTTTTTTTTCTTTTTCTTTTTTCTTTTTTGGTGTAGATGATTGAACCCAGGTTCATAGGTTGAGTTATAATCCTAACCCCTTTTATTTTATTTTATTTTATTTTTTTGTTTTAAGACATGGTCCTGCTAAGTCAATAAATTGTCCAGACTGGCTCATACTCCAGTCCTCCTGTCTCAGCCTCCCATGTGCTTAGATCACATGCATACTCCACCGTGCCCAGATGAAAAATTCTGAAAGTGTCTATTTCTTTTATGATCTTCTCCCCGTTCTCCATCAGTAACTATATCAGTAATTCAGGGAGAACATCTATAATTAAGCACAGGATGAATAATGCATCTACCCTTTTCTTTAAGCCTGAAGGAAGCAGAAATTTGGAAATGCAGGAAGGCTACAAAGGAGTTGTGGGTTCACTTGAGCCACCCCAAGTGCACACTGTGTCTGTAGTGGTGCACGGAGCCCCAGAGTCCACGCCATCCTGGGAAGGTGGGTGGAGGTGAGCAGGGAGACTGTAGACGCATCCCGGGAACGAGAGAAAGACTGGTCCCAGGACAGGCTGGGCGCTCTCTTTGCTGCTGCCTAGTCATAGGGAACCACAGAGAGTGCGGCCCACTGCATGCCCTTCTTGGTTCTTGACTTCCCCAAACATCAGTTGGACAATTTGGTCATGGTCAGCCTAGACTTTTTAATAAAAATGAAGCTTTTTGAATACCACTTCCTCACCACAAGCTTTGTGGTGCGTTTGATGTCTGTCATTGTCAGCCTGAATGCTCTACTGGATTTGTGCTAAATCAGATCAATTTAAAACAAAAACAGATAAAAGCTTTTAAAGCAAGAATTCAAACTGAAGAAGCCTGAAACTACCAATAAATTCACAAATCAGAGATCCCCAGGATAGGAAGGACTCTCATCCTGCAATTTATTGCTGTGAGATTGTTTTGAATGCAGAATTTATACAAATGGCATAGACGGCAGGATATCCCACCCCTGAGCTGTGCTTAACTCCACTGATACACACAGGACAATGTCCGTCAGAAACCCCTGTGTCAGGAAATAGAGATCACAGTCATCTTCATGTGATGATGGTCATCAAAACAAAGTTAACTTAGAGACCTGGCTCCTTCGTGAGTTCTCTCTTATAGCTAAGATTATCTTACCATTCTTACTCTTTTTCACAGCATGTCAGTGGTTCTTAGGCTCAGAAAGTCCTGTATTTTAGGTGCCCTGAGTAATGTTTTTGATCATTTCAGTCTTTCATAAGCAATTCAAAGTCACCTGTCCCTTGGTGGCAGTCATGCCAGACTGGATTACAATTGAACAGACATGGTACAAGCAGTGTATGAAGCGAAACTTTTTACCTGTCATTTCTACTAATCGCTATCAGTAATTAGAATTTTCACATAAAAAGAAAATGAATTAGATGAATGCAACAAGTTCTTTTAGATGTGACACTTTTTGTATTTATAATCATTAGTAAGTGTGGTCTTTCTCTCTCTGTGTGGAATTCCATGAGTACTGGTGGATATAAACCCCTGATAAATGACAACAGGACTGATGTGAGTCTTGTAGACCATGAAAGATATACTAGAAAAACAGAAAATCAACTAATCCACACAGGTTTTTGAGACACCAACATTTCCAATAGTCTTTCTATTACAATAATCTTTCTATTTTTACCCTAAAAGTTGACTTATTATTAAATTACCAATGGATTAGAATTATTTTCCTCATTTTTATGAGTCATATGAATAATTTCTTTTATGTTTTGTGGCCAGCATAAAGACCACAGAATCCTCTGAGGAGCAGAAACATTGGCAGAGACAATAGGTAGATGATTCAACCTAAGCCCGAGGTAAACCTTTGTGCCCTCTCAGAAGACTTTGAAATCCCATGAGATAAAAGGTTAAAAAATAGGAAGACTCTTGGTCTCAGTAAGATTTAAGAGTCTTTGTGAGCATATCCAGTGCTTCGTGAAGATTTATATGGCATTAAACATATAGAAGGGAAAAAATGGCTGCCTGAATCAAGAATTCCCAATATTGCATTTTATTTTAGAAAATTCTACTTTGAAGTGTAGGGGCTTTAATGATTCTCCATGTTTTACCTATTTCTAGTCAGCCAGAAAGAGTATACAGAAAGGATCAGAAGTTTGGGTTTTTTAAAATGTATTTGATGAGGTGTCTCCAAGCAATATTCTCGAAATTAGTAGGATCCCAAGCATGTGGACAGTGCAGAGCAGCTCCATGCAGAGCAAGATCTGAACACGGGGTCTGGAACAGAGTATGTGTGCAGTATGTGAGCATTTTTTTTGTTGGTACATTATATATACACATCACAATTACACTCCACAATGAGAATTTGTACCAGTTAATGACACAACTTAATTCTCATTTTCCCCCTCCCCTACCCACCCCATCTCCCCCCGCTCCTATATACATAAGCATTGTTTCCTTTTTTTAACCTCAAGTTTTTTCTTTCTTCATTATTTACCCCTAAACCCCATTACCCTTTGAATATTTACTATTTCACAATATCAATCATACATTCTAGAACACATTTATAAATTCAGTTCCTCATATCAGAGAAAATATATGATATTTACACATCTATGACTTATTTATTTCATTTAGGAGCTTTATCACTGTTGCTCTATTGTGTTTTTAAAAAATAGTAAAGCTTTGGGTTGGAGGGTTAGCTCAGTGGTTCTGGTGCCTGCCTCACAAGCAAGGTCCTGAGTTCGATCCCCAGTAACCACATACAATGCTGGGCATGGAGACTCATGCCCACCAGCCATCGATACCACATACCACAGTGCCAGGCGTGGTGGCTCACGCTTGTAATCCCAGCACTCTGGGGGCAGAGACAGGAGGATTGCTGAGTTCCAGGCTTGCCTGGGCTACGTAGTGAGCTCAGAGCCAGCCTGAACTACAAAGTGAGACCCTGTCTCCAAAAAAAAAAAAGTAAAGCTTTGTGATGAAGCTGAATATGTTCTAGTCTGGGTTCTCCTTCATCCTTAGCGCAATGAAGTTTTTAACCTGTTTAGCTAAATATTTCCCAAATATAGACAGAACCTGCTTTCATGGACTAAGGTGAGATCTAGTTTGGAAAATCAACCTAACAATAGACTATAAATAAATGTATTTTAGTTAACTATGTCCATATTGACTTCTCAATGCGAGCACACATGCCACTAAAAACTACAGAAGTTACAAAGAAATAGCACTTCTTTTTATTTATTTTAATCTAAAATGAGAGAGAAGTGATGTAAGCAAAAAAAGTTGAGATAATACATAATAATTTGCTGGATTAGGTGGTATGGAATTTGGCAGTTGACAAGACATAGGGAAAGAATTTCAGGCTAAAATACACTCAGATAATTTTGTAAAAATGGAGTTCTTATAGTTGAATGTCTGTATCCCCAAAGACTGGCAGACCGGGAATCAGCAAAGAAAGACATAGACAAGATGCCAACAACTTGAACTTCAGAAAATATTGATGAACAAGAAGGAGCCACGGGCAGTGGTAGGTGCCAAAAGCAGAAAGCAGTGCTTTAGGTGGGTAGCTCTGGAAAGAGGAGACTGGGGAGACAACACAGCCGCTGGAGCCAGCAGAGTGAGTCCAGGCCCCGGTGCTGGCTCCCTCCCTCCCTGGTCACTCACCGAGTGAGCTTGTTCTAGCACAAGTTTCCGTTCATTGAATGAAGACAGGCATGTTACCCGTGCCATGGAGTCATTGCAAGAACAGTCCCTGCCACATGATTAGTGGGCAGCAACCCGCTCTAATTAGCTCTGAGGGAGGGAAGGAAAGGCAGTACATTCAAAGGCATCAGTGAGGGCCTCTAACCTTCTCTGGAGGGGCAGAGGTCCACCCCCGCTAGCCCCTCACAGCCGCTCACGGCACACTCACCTCCTTACCTTCCATCTGCCTTCTCTGCTACAGCCAGAGCTCTCTTTCCAAAATGCCAGTCATATGACTGGCTCCCCACTAGGACCTCCCCGACACCCGGACACAGACCGAGTCCCCTCCTTGACACGCACTGGAGAGCCCTGCTGTGCTGACCCACCCAGCTCTTCATGGAGTCTTTCTCCCAGTTTCCACTCCTGAAAGTACAGCACCGGCCCCCTCGGGATAGTTCCAGCATGACCATGCTCTCCCTCCTTTGGTTGTGTAATAGGGAAGCCAGAGACAGACAGGCAGGCAGACCATATCACATTACAGAATTAGAGGCACAGAAGTATTTGTACTGTGTCTTGGGACAAGGTCAGGCTTAAAATAGGTGGCAAAGTACCAGACAGCAAGTTCCTCTTTCAAACTTGGATTATCTGGGTTCCTAGGAAAATTAAGCAGGTAATTATTCTCTGCTATTTCAGGGTTATAGGTGTGTTTTCCTTTAAGTTAGATTCTTTTTAAAAAGTACTGTATAATCAAAGAAGAAAAGGAATGATGAAAATTGTTCCTGCCGCTCTGTGAGTGTCTTCACCACTTGCCATCAATTTCTGGTCCATTCTTCTGGACGCACGGTGCCTTCAGAGATGCATACTCATGTATGGAAACGTCCCCCACCTTACCACGCAGTTACATTTGCCAGTGTTCTCAGGCTTGTGGTTCACGTTCAGACTCCATTTGTTCCAAGATTATCAAAAATTTCGATGATTTCCTCAAGTCATGTATGGACTTTTTAATATTTACATGTTTGATACTATGATACAATATGACATTGATCCTACCAATTTTTCCCAGAAGTATTTCTTTCTTCCTTTAATAATGTCATTTAAAGTATTACTGAACCTTTAACTTTAGTCTGATATGTCATGAGCCTATTTAGAGAATGTGTGCTCTTTTGTAGTGATTGGTACAACCCTGCCTTAGAAAATATTATGCTATGTGCTAGTGACAGAAACACTTTCATCCTGTCCTTTTCAGAGTTTTCTTCGGGATGCATTCATGGGGAGGTATGTTTACATATGTACATACCTGTGCATGTATT